>WYDI02016969.1:0-42977 GCA_009867235.2 Psittacus erithacus
TGAACACCGCCAGGGATGGAGCATTCACAACTTCCCTGGGCAACCCATTCCAGTGCCTCACCACCCTTACAGTAAATCAGTCAATGGAGTTAGAATGAAGCAGTACAAGCAAGGTCAAAGACAGGTGACTGTTTACAAAGGATGATTTTATTGTTCTCTCAATATGAGGATGCCAAGGAAAGGTGGGTTCAGTTTTAAAATGTGGGACTTCTGCCTGTGATTTTACTTTTAAAACACAGGCATGTAAGTGGCCTCTTCTGGAAGTGTTCAAGGCCAGGCTGGACGGGGCTTGGAGCAACCTGGTCCAGTGGAAAATGTCTCTGCCCATGGCAGGGGGTTGGAACTACATGATCTTTAAGGTCCTTTCTAACCCAAACTATTCTGTGATTCTTGGCATGCGATTCTGCCCTAAAAGCTCTTGTTATTTCACATTCATTACACTTAGATGAGCTTTCAAAAAGAATGCCTTTTCCTTAGAAAATACTGGAAGTGTTCAAGGAGTGTTCACCTTGCACAGCACCTTCTGACTTTGCTAAGGAGCCACCACTTTACTTGTCACTTCTGTGTGTGCTTACTTAGGTATCAACACAAGAATTTAGGAGATTATATTGAAGCATCCAAGTTTGAAAGCACGAGCTCAAGCTTGGTTACTGCTGCTTGAGTCTCCCCTGAAGGCCTCGGGTCTTTAAATTACGTGAGCTAAATCACAGGCTGGGTTTACCTCTTTCTTGTACTGGCTTTGGAGGTGACTTAGATGCCACATGTTTAATGGCTGAAGTTCCATGAGTTGAGATACTTGTAGGTGGGATATATTAATCTTCCTGGATTCAAATCATCCTCTTGCTGCAAGCTTATCTTAAACGCTTCAGGTTGCACTTCATTTGCAATAGTTTTGTATACAATCTACCAGAGCAGGGCCCTGATTTCAAGAGGTTATCACAGCAAAAATGAATAATTATTTAAAAGATTTCCTTTTCATAAATAGCTAATATTTTAAATAATAAATATATAAGACTGGGATGATGCAAGTGATACCTCAAACATGTCAACAGCAAATTAGCATAAATCAGATAAACCACCCACAGATTTGTTGTTATTGCTTGATGATTCAGATTAGAGCAGGAGAGAGGAAAATAACTTTTTTCAACTACAGTAGATTTTGCAGCCATGATGTGCACATAGCTCTTGAACTGGTCAGTAACATGCTCTAAACTGTAGGTCTATGCCTGTAAGCTCATACTGGAAGCTGTTTTTATTAAGGTCAAAGGGAATTTTTTTACCATATTAAATGTATAAAGGTTTGGAGGATCTAAGTTGCAAGTCTCACTATTCCATTCCATGGAAAGAACAAATAAAACCACCAGGTCATAGATATTTCAGCTAAGTCAGGTTGCATTTTTGTAAAATTGAGTTTTCCTTGCAAATTAAATCCAGATGCAGAAAACATTAAATTATTGTGCCTGAAATTCAGATGTTGCCTTAAGTAACAGAAGTACATGTATCTATTTTCGTAGTCTGAGAGATTATATTTTAAGAGCCTTAACAGTTTCTAGTTTTCCATTCCAGCCAATTGAAACCTGTTATGAGTATTAGTAACACATTTTCTACCTGGCTATCTCAGCAGTGATGTTTACAGCTGATTAGTACCCACTGTTGTAATAAAACTGCATTCTCATAAAGGTATCTATTTTTGGTAACACATTATAATGAATTTTGCAACTGCCAAATGTTTTTTTACTCATTCAATTTTAATTAAAAGCTGGTAGTACTTTATATCTCTATCACTTTCATCTCTTGATAAAAATGTGACTAATACGCCTTAGCTCGGGTTTTACCCACTCTGCTGAGAGAGACTGAGAACTTTTAAGCCAACTTTAAAAAATAAGAAAACCATAGCATGGAGACATTAACGGCTATATTGTGACTTGTGTTAACCAGGGACATTATACATATTAATAAAGCATTAGAGGAAAGATCCTTTCTGTTGTCGTTGCCACTTATATGACAGACAGACTGCTGCCTGCTCGCTGATTCCAGTGCCAACTATGTCCTCTACTCAATTCCTGTTTCTCTAACCTGGCCCCGAGTGAGTACATGTTGCAATGTAAACTTAATTGATTTCTTTTGTGCTGCGCTGTTCTGCCTTCTTACCTGCCATCACTCAGACACTAATCCCGGAAATCAAAGGGTAACGTTAAGCATGGAGGATTGAGTCTTTGTGAGTCTGAGCCACTAGACAGACAAAGTCTTGGCTCCCAAGAGGGTCTATTGTACTGCTGACTCTATAGGAATAACAGAAACTCATCCAGGCTGGGAAAAAACCTATCTCTGAGAGCTCCAAGAAAAACATGAATGTTATGAGGGCAAGTCAAGTGCCAAGTGTGGCTGCCAGCAGGACACAGACAGTAATGAAAGGTGGTGGAGGTGAAGGACATCATTACATCCAAGAGCTGTATCCTGAGTCAAAAGGAGTAGGACACTGCTAGCATGGGGTGAGGAAGGTCCAAGGACAAGTCTAAAAGAGGGAATGAGCCCAAACACTGCTTTCCACTTAACACATTGCTGAGACCACCATGGGCGATGCTTAAGAGTGGGTTAGCATGCCCATTAGTGCCCTGAGTTTGGGTTAGATTCCAGAACCAGAGAAGCAAACCAGAACAACCATCCAGTGTCCTGCCACCAGGATGGTTCCACATTAAATGTTACAGGAGGAATGAAAGAATAGGGGAAGCACAGAGCAATACCTTGCTGGCAAACTTTCCCAGTCTCTAGCAATTTGTGGCCAAGGACTTCCTGAGTCAGAGGTAATATCTTTGTACTTAATAAGCCCTTGAGTTTTCCTCCAATGAATTTGTCTAAACTTGGAGAGGGGAATTTGGGCCTGGATTTTTCAGCTTGATTAGAGACAGTTATCTTTGCTAGAAAGGTTAGCAACAGTTTAATTTGCCTTGAAACTTACCGCAGAGGCTGCAGGTTACAGTTTAATTTGATTTTTAAGAGGGAAAATAAGGTGTGCAAGCTACAGCTGCAGTCAGACAGTTCAAAGGCTTTCTGCTTTTGCCAGAGGCATGTGATAGTTTAATTTGCCAACCAAGCCAAACTAGGCTTTGCATTAAAGTACATTACAATTTGATTACTTGCTGGTGTTGCAATACACAAGTTGATCTAAGGAAGGTGGCCTCTAACATGTTGCTCCAGATTGCAATTGCAAATTTACTTGCTCTTGCTCAGGCCAAGCAATTTGCCAGTAATTTACTGACAAGTCCCTTGTATGTGCCCTGTTTTACACACACGTGTTTAAGAAGTCCATAGGCAAGCATTTGGTTACTGTAAATATAAGCTATTATTTTCCCACTTTCCTGGAGTGTGAAAAACAGATGAACAAATTAGCAATTATTAGTTCCTTTACATAGTAAGAGTGGGGAAGGAAAGAACAGTATTGTGCACTAAGCGACAATACCCTAAAACCTCTTTTAATGCCATCAAATTCACTGCATGTTTTACAGTATTCTGTCTAACTAGGCCACAGACCTTTTAAAATACACTATTCCAAATGGAAATACTGTTCTTGTTTTGCCCTTTCACTACAGGGTAAAGCTGGTTGATGCCAGTTTTCCAGAATGACCTTAAAATGAGGAGAGGCTATGATTTGATGGAAATGTTACGTGACACTCATTACAGAAATGTTAGCGAAGGAGACGGAAAGATATCTGGAGCTAGATACAATTTGCTGTTTAATGTATTAATAAATGTGACTACAAATCCCACCTAGAAAATAACCCAAAACCAACTCCAGACGTGCCCTGTGAAACCTTCAACTCATACACTACTGAAAGTAAGACAACATCTGTGCCTCTATACTGTGGGATGTTCAGACTGTTGTGCAGTGGGAACTGTGCCCTTAGAAATGTGAACAGAAAGGATATCTTTGATTATAAACCATACAACTCGAAAGGTTTGGTAGGTAAACACACAGAAGAAGCTTTCTTCATCCCTGCTATTGCAAACAAACATGAGAAACCCACGCTTCAAAGGCTGTGGATGACATTTCAAACAGCAGTTTCCTCATCACTGCAGTCTGGATTCAATCTGAAGAAGTTCCTGGGGGAGATGAAGGTTACCTAAAAAGATGTCACGAAGGCTCCATCACTAAACTCAGAGGAGTCATTCTGGTAAAAAGAAGGCCATATTCTTCCATCTCAATTATCATCACTCACAATGGTGTGTAAACTTAATAAGCATGTTAAACACCAAAGGTTTGCTGAACGTAAACCCAGCTGATAAACAGACTACTTAAGTGACCAGGAAACTGTAGGTCTGTATCCGGGTCTGTATGAAAGCATGCCAGGCATGTGACAAGAGTGCAAAAGTATTAAGGATGCCACAGTATGAGCAAAGCAAGACAAAACCTAATATCTTATGGGGAAAAAAATCAGACGTAAGCTATGAAATAGCAAATATATGTAAAGAACATTCTTATTACTTTGTTTTTCTCCTGCTCTTAAGAAGAAAAAGAGGCTGAACAGTCACTGCTTCATACAGTATGGAGTGTAAAGGCAATGTCCAATCTTAGAGAGCATCATTTCATGTATGAGATGAGAAGAATATCACGCAGATTTCAAAATGAAGAAATTCACTCCAGGCACATGAAAGAAACAGTTGCAAAAGATGCAACCAGAAAAGTTGAAAAAAAAGGCTCCCATTTCATTAGAAGATGAACCACTTTCCATTACTAACATTGTGGTCAGAATCTGGAATGTCACTGATGCAATGCTAACCATCAAATGACATGAACATGTAGGGCTTGCCTACACAAGGAAGCTGTTGCAAAATAAGCAAGGGTGTGAATGTAGAATGCATTAGCTACTTGGCATTTACTTGCTGTGTGGACGCTCTTATTCTGCACTAGGAGTGCCTTTTAGCTGTGTAGCCTAATCCACTTCCACAGTGCACTTGAGAAAGGTACTGTTGATGCTGGACAGGAGTAGTGAGAGGAGAGCTGTTGCTATTGACAGCAGTTTGGAGCCATATCCAAACGGTGTGGATGAGTCCTTAGCAGTGCCTGGATGGCCTGTTCCGCAAATTTGATTCAGGTTTTCTCAGAACAATCCATGCCAAGTATTCTCTATGTATTAGCTCATAAGCAGAACCCATCTCTATGACATCTCTAAAGAAAAAGTAACATCATATATCCGGTAACCTATATGGCTGGAGGTTGCTTTGCCTGTTTCAGTATTTCCTTTGTGCATTGTTGTAGTTCACTTACTTCTGAAAGCTGAAATGGTGACAGATTTTCAGGTGGAAAAAGCTTCTGCTAGAAAACATTCCTGGACAGAACTGTTCCAAGGTAACAGAGGGACAGGAAACAAAAAGAGCAGTGATGAGGCAAGCGGACCTGGTAGCATAGCTTCCTAGCAGTCCATCTAATAGGCTGCTATGGAAACCGCGAGCAGAAAAGCCCCCAGCTAGCCCAAATGATAAGACTATCATTCTGATTAGCATTTCAATGTCTCTTCACGTTCTCCTCACAAGACTTTTTGACAAAGACTTCACTGTGTTTCTATTCTGAACAGCTCTGCAGAAAAACACCTTTAAAAAGTCACCAAAATAATGCTCCCAGACCAGGCGTCAGGAGCGTGGTGTATACAGGCACATGTAGTTTGTCCTGTGTTGGGACATAGGAATATATATGAGGTATATGGTAAAAGGGCATGAAGCTACAATCCCCGAACATTAACCTATTGATTTTGTGATTGGTGAGGATGGCACCAACCCAGAGCTGTCTGAAACTGCAGAGAGAGCACAGGAAAAAGCAATCTCCCACTTCAGGAATCAGCAGGTTTGTAGTACAGGACACCAGCTCCACTCCCCCCTTCACCCAAAGGAAGCTGGAGAAACAGACTTGCCACTCTGCCACAAAAAGACAGATGTAATATATCACTCTTGAATAAAGACCTGAGTACAAGTAAGAAAAAGTGAAACTGAAATGGTGGGAACAAAATACTCTTTTTCTCCACCTCCTCAAACCCAGCGTTGAAACACTTGAAAGAAACTTTGAGGTGTGATATTTTATTTGAAAATTAATATTAATGATGAGAGCAACATTTGCAGTCCTTCAGAGTGCTTTCTGAAATGTCTGACTACTTCAAAAAGGAATTTACTTAATTTAGAAGTATGTAACATCAAGTGATTACAATTCAGTGTGCTTCAAAAGCACTATATATACATCCACACAACTTACTGGAGCTGTATTATTAAGATGTATAGAGAAAGAAAAGTTGTGTTTGTTTCCCAAGATCTTTTTTCTATAGAGGTTTAATTATTCTGTATTTTACATATGAACTTTACCACTCCAGTTATTCTGAATTCCAGAGTTTTGCACTGCCTGAAGTGCCTCTGCTGAAATGGCCTCTGGGATAGGCAAGAAGCCTCATCTCTCTGCAAGTCATAGTTGTTACTCCAGCGCCAGGGACTGGAGCTTGTCCCTGCTGCAGTGGCTGCCCTGGGCACTGGCTGCATACCTGCTCAGGGCTGCATCTCCTGCTCTGCTCCTGCCTTTGGTCACTAGCCCATGGCCCAACAACTTTCTCAGAAGAGGAATATTCCTAAAGCGATGAGTCACTTCTGGAAGTAATAACACCCAATTCCTTCTTTTCTTGAACACAGCACGCTATGAAAAAGGTCAGTTTTTCTACCATGACCATTTGACAGGAGGAAAACTGAGGCATACGACAGAAGTACATCCGGAGCCACTAGTACATTTTATGTGCTAGACCACTGTCTTTGCCATTAGACTACACTGCCTTCCCCCCGAGTAAATAAAGCTATGAACAGTTTCCAAACACATTCTTAGTGAATGCATCAGTTCCATGTTAAAAGCAGAAAAATACTGTACAGAAACCAGTATCTGCTAGTAACTGCACAATGTCTGGTTGTTTATTTTGAGGGAAGAATTACTTGCACTGATGAACACATGAGCATCTTCTGGTAAGTCATATTTATAACATAATGCTTCTTCACTAAACTACCTGAGACAAGGGAAAAAATTTAATATCATTGAACATTAACTTGTCAAAACAAGTTAAGAAATAAAACGCAGGTTTTGTTTAGGTTTTTTTTAAGAGGAACTTCCAGATCTGCCATTGCTTAATCACAACGTGCAAGGTTTTCATTTAGGTTGTACGTGTGCATACTAAGTCATTCTGCATAAAACTATGCTGAGCACACTGAGATCTTCACTATCCTAATCCTCAGTAAATTGCTCCCTAAAAGAAATAAAACATGTTGCTGATCCCAATTTATACAGCATCCCCCAAAACAATGTCACGGGGGGCTTGTGCAGATAACATAACGCTATCACCAGTTAGGAACAGCTGAACAGTTCTTTTTTCTCAACCTGTCCTGTGAGGTAGGATTAGGCTTCTTGAATAGCACAAAATCTAACGCTAAAGCCCTGAGCTATAAATACTCATGGATTATAACTGCAGCAGCCTGGCAGCTTCTGATGGTAATTAGTAGTTAATTTTAAATCTGATCGATATTTATTTTAAATCTCTCTGCAGATTCTCATTTGCAAGGAGCGCATCTTCAGCAATGCTACGTGCATCAGAAAATCATTACTATTCTATAGGTGTCATCTATAGAACAACATATGCATTTTAGACTTCACCTTGACATTTTTCATAGTGCAGATAATAGATAATCTGTGAACAACTGTGCTTTATGATGAATGTGCTGGGAAGATTGAGGGGCTTAACTAAGGTCGAGTACAAGTCTCCTAAACCCTCAAGGTCTTTGTCTACACTTTCCTCTCCAGATCAGGTTTAAAAGGGTAGTAAAGTGGGACAGAAAGAGAAAAGACTTTAATAACCTAAGCACAGATGCACACAGAAACAAGGAACGGCTAAGCAAGACAAGCAGAGCAAGGCAAGCTACCGTTGAATTGATGGGACAGCAGTTGCAGGGTCACTTCAGTGCTTCAGAATAAGGATAATGAGCATAAAGCTAAATCACGCAGCATTCTGCACAGTTCATCTCTCTACCAGGATGGAATACCATTATTATTGTCTTCTTAAGAGCTACTAAGTTCCCTTACACTCTTTGGCTGGCACATCAGCTCTTGCAGAAACACGTACAACCCCTACATGAGAAAGATGAAGATTTTATATGTCGAAATAAACAGCTTAATGTAAGTGAAACAATCAAACTGCACTAATGAAGGAAAACAACACTAAATACAACAGAGCTACATTAAGGAATCATCCTTTCAAAACAATTGAAATAAGGCACAGCCTGTTTTTGTCAATGTTCTGTCACATCAGAAATTAAGCACAGCCCTGCAACCCAGAATTCAGAATTTAGGTTAGGTCAGTGTAACTGAGACTCTTGGGTTTGTATAGGTAATTAAGATTCCTCTTTTGCTACTTATTTGGCTAGAGCTAGTAAAAATACATGTGAATTGGGTTCAGTCACTGGAAGGAATGGAAAACCTTTAAGGACAGAATCAGTATATAAAGGGGGATCATTAGAAAGACGGAGAGAGACTTTTTACCAGCATGCAGCGATGGGACAATGGGAAATGAATCTAAACTGAGGGGGGACAGATTTAGATAGGGAGTGAGGAAGGCATTCTTCACTATGAGGGGGGTGAGACACTGGAACAGAGAAGCTATGGATGGCACATCCCTGGAAGCATTCAAAGCCAGGGGCTTTGAGCAACTTGATCTAGTGGAAGATGTCCATGGCCATGGCAGGGGAATTGGAGCAGATTATCTCTAAAGGTCCCTTGAACCAAATCATCCTGTATTTCCCTGATTCCAAGCTTTTATTTACAGTACTGGCAGTTACAGCTCTTTGGGATCAACTACTACCTTGATATGGCATGCATGCCAATACTAGACACATGTAACTCAATTTAGCAAATTATTTCTTAGATTAAGAAGCGGAAAAGCACTCTTGTTAAAGACCATAAAGGGACTATATCCTTAAAAAACTGCAACACTAGAACATGCTAGTCATGGCCAAATGACACAGTCAAGCTCTCCCCATGACAAAACACACCCAGCCTCTACTGAAAAACCATTGCAAGCATACACTTCATAGGGGTGTCCTGCTAGCTTTTCATTGCAAAGCTGATCATGGTACAACATCCCATTTCATATAAAGGAAAACATATAAAGTATCAAAGGGGTTCTTCAGAATGCACATAGTTGAATAATAAATGATTCAAGCCAGGGAATATGGGGGAATCTGGGAAGCAGCACGAGTCACATGCCTGTTTTGTAAACATAGGAAATGATCTCTTCCAAACTTTCAGCTGCTTGAGGTGCTGTCCACCCTTATATGACAAACCCAACAGGGAAGAGTCACCGTGTTAGTGACACCCACAGGTATGTGGAAAGGGCAGTCAGTTAGCAGTAAGCAGAGTTCCTTGGGAAGTGACAGTCTTTGCAATCATGCATTCCTGGGTTACTACATTTGGCCTCTGGCTTGTACAGCACAGAGCTTGAAACCAGGAGCTCGATTATCACTGACAGTGCTGATCTGGAATTTCAGGAATGGGTTGTAGTGGGTCCCAGGAAGCAAACAGCATTTATGAAGCAAAGAAACACTCTATACCTTTGCCAACAGGGAATGTTATGTTGCTCCAAGATGTTGCAAGAGCATGCAAGCAGTGTGGGAAAAGTGCAAAACAGAGCTGGTGCAGTAGGAACTACAAACGGCATCATGTTATTTACCAGGGCAGCAGGAAGGCATATGGAATTTCACACCCCTCAGTGCCTGAAAATATTCTTCAGCAAATTATTAAACAATTTGACTGTAAGAAGCTAAAGGATAACAAGGCAGTAAGAAGCAGTCAGTATCTTTCTTGCCAGATCAAATCATGCCAAACTAACTCAACCTGCTTCTCTGATAGATTAACTGTCCCTACTGGATGAGAGAAGTCAGCTAACATACGGATGTTGATTTTAAATACAGCTTTTAATGTTCTCCAGATGACGTTCTCGCAAGCAAACTACAGAAATTAATATAAATCTTCAGGCAGATCCAAGAAACAATACAATAATTACGCTTTCTTCTCATTACAGTTTCTCTTTTTCTAAAACAGATCACGGGTGTAACAATCATTACAGCACCGCCGAAGAACCATAATAAGGATCAAACAAGATTGTACAAGACACTATACACATTCATGAAAAAGACAATTTCTGGCATTGCAGAGCTACAGTCTATAAACAATCAGGACAGACAAGAAAACTCTCTTACCAGCACTGTCAGAGATGGGAAACTGAGGCAGAAAAAGATTAAGAGCCCCATTTTCAGATGAGCTCAGCAGATTTGTTGCTGAGCTCGCTTGAAATTCTGGCCACAATCAACATCATGGAAATCACCAGATATTGAGCTCCTTTGAAAATCAGACTTCAGTATGAAAATTTGGCCCAGAGGTCTTTTGAAAATCTACATCAAGAGGCTCACCCAAGGTCACCCAGGAAGTCGGTGGCAGGGCTGGGAACTCAACTTACATCTTCTGACTCCCACTCTGGTGCATAACTAATGTTGCTCTGTGCTCTGTTTTAATTAGCTACGGGGAGATCTCATACCAGAGAATGCTTTTGAAATGAAAGAAAAGAAAGCCCTCACAAGTGCATTCAGCTTCTTTTCAGAGCATCAGCAGAACGGGCTACTGGCGACTCACAAGCAGTTGGGATTTCTGGCTTCCTTAACAAGCTTCTGCTTTCTTTTTATCCAGAGATAAACTGTTTGTTGTTGGTTTCTCATATAGACAGAACTGTTCATTTTTTTCTCTAATAATTTTATGACTTGCACTGTGCCTCTGACCCATACAAATATTTTTCCAGTGACAAATGAGGATAGAAAAAGGAAGCCTGCAGAGTGCAAAGGCTCCTGAGGATTAGTAGACAACCTCTGGGGCAAGGAGTGGAGATTTATGCTATTGCTTATTATTACTACATTTTTCCCTATGTAGAGAGAGTCGTTTGAAGTGGTTTCCTTGCTAATGCAATGGCAGAGCAAACTATTTACTTTGCATGTATATGTGGTTGCTTCAGTACCTCTCTTGCTGTTCCTGTGGAACACCTAAGATGCACTGTTTTCAGCAGTCCACAAGTTCTTTCTGGAACATCTGGGTTCTCCATAATTTTTCTGACTTTGGCAGCATCCATAGGTCTTTAAGCATCCTCCCTGACAAGTCTTTGTTGAAGAACTACTGCAGCCATCTCAGCAGAATATAGAAAATTATAACAAAAGTGGGAAACAAGCCAAAGCTAGAGTAGGTGTCTGCAGAAGCTTCTCTTAGCCCAACACACTTTCCTAAAACCTAGATGTGGCATTCTTTCGTCAGTGACAAAAATTACAGGTGAGTATTTGTATTCGTATGTTTGCAATAAAAAGCTTTAGCCTACTTTCCTGTAAAGACGATGTAGGTTGATACGTCGGAAGAGCAGGTCATTCACTCAGCTCTCTGACCGCGATACTCTGTCTGCTATCACAGGGGACTGCTGAATTCACTTTGTGGCACACTGGGAATCTCACTGATAAAAGCCAATGAGAATTTTGCCCCACTTTCCTCAGACAGAGAGGTACTGGGTGGATAGAAACAGAAAATCTGGCTCATGCTGAGGCTGGAGATTTCATAAAAAAGGAGCTGATGGGTTCAATATTCCCAGGTTTCTGTCAAAAGCAGAAAAATGGCTTTCTTTTCTCTTCTCAAATTTCAGTTTTCTTGTACCTCTTTAGTGCTACTTTCAAATCTTCCTCCTTCTTTCAAATCTATCTGCCTTGGGGTATGTTTGTTTCTCTTGGGCTTAGAACAGAATCTTGCTTCTCAGTCAAAACCTTCCACTTTTCTTCATAAATTTCAGCCCTACAAGTATACGTGTCCAGCTGCAAAGCTGCGTAGCTTTAAAAACAACTTTATCTAGAAAAGCCAAGAAACACTTCAGTGAAGACAAAACATAACAGGTTTGTGAAGCAAGCAGATGGCGGGGTGAGAGAGAAGGTGTACAAGCAATGTGTTTGTTCTACAGATTAGCTGGGCACACAGCTTTTACTTACGGAGCCTTTTAAGTTTCTTTTAATCAGTAAAAAGATAGAGATATTATTAACTTTGGTTTAGCAGTGGTTCAGGGATTACTAGTGTTTCTACAATGGAAGTCATTGAAGGCGAGGGGGTTGAGAAAAGGTAGATTTATTTTACAGGTCTCCCTTCCTTCTGGAAAGTGTTTCTCATGAAAGGGATGGCACAAGAAAAAGCAAAAGGACACTTAGGGGAAATAAGGGAAGCTGACAATGAGGTTGGCAGTGCTGCCCAAGTGGAGGGGAAGCGAGTGACTCCATCAAATCACACTGCGTGCAGCTGGGTGCGGCAGCAGTCTGAAGGTCCTCACAGGTAAAGCATTCCAGAGCCAACTCCTGCAAGAGTCCTATCTGTCAGGTTCTTTTTTTCCATCTTATCTGGCTCTTGTTTCACTCCACACCCTCCTTTTCTTGTATGGGTTTTTCATTGTCTTGTCTCACTTATCTTGGATCACAAGTATTCTGGGGCAGGGAACGCATCTTTATATAGGAAAGAGGCAGGACTTTTATGGCACTATATGCATAATTAATAATAATTTATTCAGTTTATAAAGTGAAACTTCCCAAATAAGCATTAAAAATTGGTTGTCTAGAAGAGGGGATTTCTTCAGTTAATGAAAAACATCACTGAAAATCTTGGTGTTAACCTTAAAGTGTGTGCTTAAAACAAACCGTGACCACTATTAAACACACAGGTTGCACATGTTCTGGAATGCTGATTGAGTAGGCTTATGTGGGATCATTCAAAACCTTTGCAAGCTGATGAATCTGAATAATTAAGCTCTCCCTCATTACAGGTCTCCAAAGCATATTAATCAGGTCTCCACAACAGCAAAGTTCATTCTGGAGACAAGAACACATCTTTGAGGTACTCATCAGCTGGATTTGGTAAACTGCGACTGCATGTAAGATACAGTATTGACCATATACAATATTATAGGCTGCCATATGAGTCATGCATTCTGCTGTCTGCATACTAACCCAGCAACAGAACTTACAATGTATATTCTTTTACTTTCCCTCTTTTCTTTTTTGACAAGTCTGAATTTCTAAGGACCTTATGGAATACTTTATCCTCTTCCAATAGAATTACAAAAGGAGTGGGGCTTGGTTTGGTTTCATTAGTTTTTAACTAGGGAATCTGACTCTATATTACAATTCTGACCATGAAATGAGCTCCACAAGGGCAGTACCAGCAGTCTTACTAACTGTGTTGAAGAGTGATCTTGTCCCTTAGCTCACTGAGGGATGGAAATCCCTCTTTACACATGCTGCTGTCATGGCTAACATCCTGAGAAGAATTTGTGTAGTTTGCTGATAACACCAAATTTAGAATTTCAGTAACACTCAGACAAAGCATATCCATGCATGAAAAATCAAATAAAATTACAAATACCAAATAATACAGAAATACTTTTGAGGATGCAGGGGAAAATTTATTTGGAAGAACGTAATTAGAATCCTCCTCACACTGATCTAAAATCCTGGAAAAGATATAGAAATCAGGCAGCGCTAACACACTGGTATAAAGCTGGTACAAACCAGTAGCATTAGCACCACCCCACTGCACTCTTGCTCCAAAACTGCAAACTTGTTTGGCATAGGTAGCCAAAGGCATCTTCTCTAATATGCAATGTCATAAAGATCTAGTTATTGGATATTTGAACATTTAAAGTGGGTTGAGCATTCTAATACTGTAAAAGCAAGTTTCTAACTGAAAGCTCAGTTAGTACCATACCATGCATTTCTTTCCGAAAGGAATTAACTATCCTAAGATAATGCACAGCTTTAATACTATATGTAACTTTTTTTAGATATAGAGCACTTAACCAATATTAGCAACTTACACTCAAATATGATTTGAAATGATGAAAACTTCCTTATCAGATGCCAACATCAGATTTGATCCATTGAGCAATACTTGTGACTAGTACACAAATAGATGGGTGGCAATGCAGAGAATTACTAACATTTGAGAAATTAGGAAACCTTATAATCAAAACATTATTTTACAAATTGACTTAAATACAGAAGAGGAATATGTTCTGGCAGGTCTTCTATTTCAGAGATTTTCTTTCCCTTTGAAACTTAAGAAGAAGAAGCAGCAAAAGAAGACAACAGACATGTCAATGGCTGAATGGGTGGGTGGGTCTTCCTGTGAAATGAATCATACTTTTCACTCAGTTTTATGAAAGCCTTGCTTCAAGCATGCCTGTAATTATTATTTGTTGCAATGGCACATCAGTCTGCCACGCAGTACAGTTTACTGCTCATTTTCTAAGGGTGCGAATCTCTTTTGGGGACACAAATTGCAATGTGGGTCCTTTCCTCAGCACATTTGGGCTGGGAGAGCTCATCAAGAAATTTTAATATAGGATGGTCAGGAAGGTTCTTTTTATAATAGTCTGAATGGCTAATTGAAGATGTTTAGTAACCAGGATAGACTGAGATAACTACCCAAATCCTGTGGCCAAAGTTAGCTCCACCTCAGAAGCTGTTATTACAAGGACACACTGACTAACCCACAGTATGACCTGTCTGTGTCAGTCTTGGTGTTTTATGTAACTTTCTATTAATGCCTTGCTCGGGTATCTGCCACGTAAAATGGAAAGTGATTCTTTTACAGGTGATGCCACCAAAGGTGCCCAGCCGCTGTGTTGGAAGAGACCACTAAGACAGGTGCTAAAGAGTCCTATACAGAGCTTCAGGAAAGCCAGCTAAATAGCAAACGGATCTACAACTACCACTGACCTCAAGACTCCTAAAGATACCACACAGCACATGCTGATGACAGCACTTCAGATTTATCACATTTGGGAGTTTGGTGGTTTATTCTGCAAAAGCCTCCTACCACCAGAGACTTAAAGAGTTCTAAGGCTTTCTGGAATGCAAAGCTCTTTCTTTCAAAACAACAGGAGACAATATTGTTTCTTTCAAAATATGTCAGGAAGAGAAAGCAATAGCACAACTCTTTCCCTTTCTTTCAGTAACTACGAAAATAGAAAAAATGCTCAGTTATTTTTGGGTAGCTTGCAGCCAGCCCTACTAAGAGAAAAGTAGGGGGCCACTCTGATGTCTTGCAGCTGGAGAAACAGGTTGAAAATGAGAGCAAAAAAATTCAGAGCATGATTTTGTAGCTCCACGAATAGGGCACTGAGCTGGGAGGGAGAAAGTATTGAGCTTCTCCCTTAGCTCAAAACTGCACTTGCTTTGGAAAGAAACTAATTGTGGAAAATATCCAGCAGTGAACATTTTTTGCCATGTTGACTGATCCATTCAATTATCCTTTTTTCCTTTCTGCAACTACAAACACTGGAATGTACTTACTACAAAGGAACTGCCTGATCTTGAAGAGGTTCCAAGCGGCTATTCTGGAGCCTGATGATAATGACAAGATAGGGATGTTTTTCAGTCATGGCCCCTTAATTCTAAGACAGTCAAAGAAGCATCTGCTATGCTCCTTTGAACTGAGTGAGTGAATACTGGCTTTACACCACTGGAGAGGGGGCAGCCCTTGTGTTTCGTCTTGAACCCCTACACTTCCTCCACTACTTACCTCCACTTGTGTCTACATTAGCATTGTCTTTGATAACCTATTTTTTCATGGGCAAATCAGCCTGAGCTGGGCTAAAAATTCTGTAATCAGTATTTGCACTACACAGTCTAAGAAACTGCTTCCGCCTTTTTTGTGATCACAGCATACACACACTCAGAAGATAAAGAAAAGTGTATAAATAGAAAACCTGTAAGAAAGAGTAAAGCATCTATAAAAATAAAACCTATAGAAAGACCAACACCTTGAACTGTGTCTAATACATTATTCATAAACTGATTTTCAGGCGCCTGAACAAAAATGTCCTGATTCTCGAGATGCTCATTATGTGTAATTCTTGGGCCTCAGTGTTTCTAAGAAATCAGGACACCTACTCACATGTTTAAAACACTGGGTCAGTTTATGCCAGTAAATGCCATAACATTGAATCGGCATCTCTTCTAAGAAACAGTATTACTAGTTACCTCATGCACTGAATGAAACCTTATGTTAAAACTGGCTTTCAGATTAGAACATTAGTTATCTACAAGCTCAAAAGCATCAATCCGTACATTATTTTCCTGTCTCCATACAAAATGTTCCAACAAAAGTAAGTTTTTATCCACATACAAATGCAGTTATTCACACAGCCTCCTTCTGCAGACTTGTGTTACTGAGAATTAGAGAAAAGGAAAAGCAAACAGTTACTGTTACCTAAGTATTTTTGCAGCGCAAGAGAGGATTAGCAGAAACTCCTGATCTCAGAGGGCTCAAGGTCATTCCTGAAACCAAGGGAAAACTGCAAAGAAAGCTAAGTTTTCCTGCCATATTTCCAAAAGCACAGTTAAAAAAGCTTCAACTTCTTCCTAGCTTTTAAACAGTTTTGTTTGCAACACCAGTTGGCATTGTTTGCTGTTAATGATTTTCTCTCAGAGGACCTGCAGTCCGCATCCTGCCAACAGTCTCTGGCAAAACTCAGCAAGGCCATCGAGCAATCTTTCTTTGCCATTTGTGGATGCCTGCCAGAAGAGGCCAAGCAGGAGTTAAGGTTTGATTTAAACAAGTCTCAGTTTCCATCCATCTCCCTGATTAGCTCCTTTAGCTAGTCACCACCATAAATTATATCAGAGGATTATGCTCTGTGGTGGGCAAAGTGAGAGAACAGGAGCACGGGAGGTTCACTATGCATTTTACCTGATAGATACATGAAGAAGAATTTTAAGTGCAAGACTAAAACTGAACTAATTTGACCCGTGCAGATTGTGAAAGGCCACTTTTCAATAATTCCAGCAAATACAAAGACCTTCTAAACCTCTCTGCCCTTCTAAAACTATCCAAGTAATATATGACTTCTAAGGATCTTCCTTAGACCAGAATCATTTTCAAGACTGATGCTTCATCTGAACTAATTACACCTCACATTGTCACTGTAAATTAGCCACCTTTCTTCCCAATTTCACACCTCTAACCCCTTGCATCACTTCCCAGCAGACTCATAGTGTGAACTTACTAACAGAAGTTATAGGCAGAATGATAGCAATTTTTAGCAGATAAAATACTGTTAAATTGTAAGGATTCAGACAGAAATTTTCTGCGCCAGCCGCCTGACTCTTGCTGATAAGTGTGTTTTGATACTAAATCCAGCAAACGTGGTACAAGTCTGTTTTGAGATTAAATGAGGTCAAAACACATGGGAAGAATTACAAAGATTAGCAAAATGATGTTGTGAATTATGATTTCAAGAATTTCCAGTATCAGGTACTTGGCAATGAAATCCATGCCATGCATTTGACATTTGGCGTCCCCACACACAACTGAGCATATTAAAAGGTTAGCAAAAAACCCCCGAACAACAAAAATTGTGCCTATCTTACTATGTCGTTATTACTTAGGAAGCTGAAATTTCTAAGGATTTACTCACAAACAGGAGCTGAGGTGTAGAAAGTTCCACATCAAAGGTTATTAAAGAAATTATGTTTCTGCAGGACTAAGGAAAGATGCTGTTACGTACTGAAAGTTGAAGAACAGCTAGCAGTAGGATCAGTGATCCCTTCTAGGGATCCCTGCTGGAGCCAATTTTATCAGCATTTTCACTGATGGGCCACAGAAAAGGAAGGTGGTGAAATCTCCAAGTGCAA
Source organism: Psittacus erithacus (assembly GCA_009867235.2). NCBI lineage: Eukaryota > Metazoa > Chordata > Aves > Psittaciformes > Psittacidae > Psittacus > Psittacus erithacus. The sequence goes on from WYDI02016969.1 coordinate 17,767, forward strand.
GGATGCTACCAACTCCTTCATGTAGTCAAGTGCTGCCCTGATAATGAGGAACTACATTAAGACCGTACAGAAGTGTTCAAACAGGTGATAGAAGAGCTTCAATGTAGACAAATATAAGGTGATTAATCTAGAGACAAATAATCTAAACCATGCCTGCACAGTGCTGTATTCAGACCTTGTAGTTACAAATCAGGAAAGAGATCCTGGAGTTGTGGCTACTAGTCCTGAAGTATCACAATGCACAGGACAAGTCAAGGAAGCCAAGAAGGTTCTGGGCATCACCAGGAATGGAGTAAGAATATTACAATGAGTGCCTTCTCACCTGCACAGAAAATAGTGCTGCACCCACTTAGGGTGCAGTGCTGGTTCTTGACACTCAGGGACAAAGTGGAGTTACAAAAGGTACAGAAAAGGGTAACTTGAATGATCAAGGAGAGGGATAAACTTCTTTACATGGAGAGACTAAAAATGCTGAAAACTCCTCTGTAGCCTAGAATCTGAGTCTGCAGAGCCTATGAGTGAATGACAACAGGAAACTAGGAACAGGAAGGAAGGCAGATGTGGGTAACAACATAAGTGGTAGGAATGCACAAGGCACATGAATTGGGCAATAATTAAGATGGTAAAATGAAAAATACAGTAGCACTTGGGGTGCAGAAGAGGTGGGAGTGACAGGCACAAGCAGGGGCTGGGATGAAGGATGTCAGGAAAATCTGGAATGGGCAGCAGGGAAAAATATCCAAGGCTGCAATAGGAAAGTTTCTACAAATACATTTTTTCCCTTGATTCTCAAATTAAACTTGAAATTCCAGAACCTCAGCACTGAGGAAACCTCTCACTAAGGACTGGTCAGCAAACAGAACCACAAATTGCTGTTTCTGATGGTATTTCTTTGCCTTAGTGGCAGCGGACACCATATACCCAGATGTTCCAAATCAGCTGGTAACACGCAGGCTCAATACAATTTTATCTTTTCAATCTTTTCTGTGTGGTTCCATGTGAATTAAATTGCCTGTAGTTACACATTGAAAGAGAAATCCTTAACAGTTCTTGATTCCCACTCCCAGCAGGTTACAGGTTATCTTCTCAAGAGGGAAGGATGAGCCAGCTGCACCATTCTGCTTCACTGCTTATAGAATCATAGAATCAACTGGGTTGGAAAGACCTGTAAGATCAAGTCCAACCATTTTACCTCAGCACTGCCAAGGCCACCACTAAACCATGTCACTGAGGGCCTCATCTACACATTTTCTGAACGCTTCCAGGGACAGTGATTCCACCGCTGCCCTGGGTAGCCTGTTCCAATGCCTGAGCACCCTTTTGGTAAAGAAATTTTTCCTAATATCCAAACTAAACCTCCCCTGGTGCAGCTTGACACCATTATCGCTTATCCTGTCACTTGTTACCTGGGAGAAGAGACCAGGTACCTCCTCACTCCATCCTCTTTTAAGGTAGTTGTAGAGTTATAATGAAATACAATGGTTCACACATTTCTGACTTTCCTTTTCATTTCCGCCACCCCTACCCCCCCCAAAAAAAAAAAAAAAAAAAAAAAATCAGAAAGTCTTGTAAGAGTTTTGTCATGTTCTGGCATGACAATCCATATGAAGTTGGGTATTGGGCTAGCAGAAGGTTGGTAGGTGGAAAAGAAGGGAGGAGTAAGGCATAACAATGAGACATAATTCTGCAGTTTTATAAGGCTGTTTCTGTGACATTTGAATGAATCATTTTCCAACATCAATAAAACTTACAAAATACTCATGTCTTTTTATAAGCTGTTGCAATAATGGATAATTAACAAGGGATTCTTTACATCCCTAAGAGGGAGTTGTCTAACTCTGCATATGTTGCTCAGTATACTGTCTTCATGGCAATACAATAGCTTTTGTTCCATCAAAAAAAATAATCAAGCATTAAGACTTAAAAAAAACCCAATTCTTTCTGAAAGTATCTCCTTTTCCCAGTTGAAATACTAGCATCATTTGTGGTAAGCACTCCTTAACCCCTGTAGAAAAGAGGGAAGGTCTGTATAATTCTGATAAGATCAGTTTTACAAAGGAGTATGTCTAAACACTGCTTACATGAAAGATTTCAGTTTACAGGAAAGAAAGGGAAATCCCCACTGAAGGAATTGCACAAGATGTGCCAATTACAAGGTATAACGTTATGACAAAAGGATATGTTTTTATTTTGGTTGCTGCTGACCATATGAACCACAAAGACAAGACTTCAACAGGCTGCACTCTGCACAGGTGACTCATGTCAGGAGACCATAAACTCACTTCAGCCACCTTATGCAGACAGATATTTTTAATGTTGTTAAGAAACCAGTATTGAAAAAGAGAAGGAACACTTGTAAATTTCAAATACAAACCACCAGGCACAGCACTGCGGAACTGATCACTTTCTTTTTAAACATCAGAAAAACAGAAAACAGATTTACTCTGATGAAAACTGTGACAAATCTAGCTCCATGAGCTGCTGACATACTCTTTAATGAAAACTACTTCTAAACAAGAACTAGCACTTTTACTATAACGTATACGGCTGAGAATTTTACTGAAAGCAAAATCAAAAAAGCATGGGAATTAAAAATGCTGAGCCATGTAAATCTATTTGTGGTTTCTCTATGCATTTAGAATTTACTCTTTTGACCTCATGTCTGAGTAAATAAATGTCTTTATTCAAGATATCATCAAACTGAAAATCTTCTAATTTGATTAGCCACATCCAAATGTAATTCCATTCATATTTATTCATATCTATAGTTTTGACTTGAATAATATAATATTTCATAACAGCAAGTGCGATAAAATACTTCCACTTTGAGGTGCTGGAACTGTGCAATATTATTCTGAAACATCTCACTAGAATACTCTTTGATGCCATTTTTGTCTTGTCCATCATTTTGAAACTATGCAATTAAAAAAGTATTCATATACATCTTCTTGCAGTATTCACTTAGAAAGACATTATCCACCCAAGTAGCCAACCAAATGTACTTTCTGTATATGTTTCTTCACAAATTATGATTCAATACATTCCTATCTTTATATTTTGTGTTACATTTTCATAAGTCTTGGAATCCAAAGAAGACAGAAGGAGATACCACATCAAGAATAACAAGGTAACTGTCTAACGTACTTTATTTCTTTGTTAACAGTATTTCTACATATTGTAAAACGCTCAGGCAGCAAGAGAAATCTGTTCTGTTGCTACAGAGACTACAAACTCAATTAACTTCTTCTTCCTGTGATTTTAATGACTACTTATTTAAAATTCAGTGATGATGTAAAACATCCAATAAATCTTAATAGCTGCACTGTGCTCCCTACGAGAGTCCTCCAGCCCTCTGTTCCCATCATTGTCCAAGTATTTCACAACCATTTTAAACAGATGAATGGGAAGAGCTATCTAACTTTGACACGGCTATCATCTCCCACAAGGACAGCTTAAGATCTCTTTAATAGTTTTGATGTTCTAAATGCCTTAGATGTAACTTCATGCATCAGTTGTTTCGCAACTACCCTCTCAGGTTTGGTTTTGGTTTGGCTTTTTCTTATTAAAAGCCTCTATGTAAGCTCATAGTTTGTTTTTTTTATTAAGTCAATATTTTAACTTTCAGCCTCATTTTCTGCCTTACTTTAGCTTATTCCACTTATTTTAGAATTATTTTACATTTCTTACATATCCTTTTTTAAAAAAAGTTTGGTTTGTACTTCCTCTAATCATATTTTTGTCTCTCTCTTTCCTGCATTGAGATACTGTTTTTTAAAAGCACAGCAATAATAAGACTACTTTAACATGAAGAAAAGATCATATTTGTAGAATCTAAATTTGAAAGATCAGTTCCTGTCCCCTCTTGTCCTCAAATTCTCCAGGAAGTTATGAAAGGAGAGAAAGCTAAAGAATGTCCAATATGATTATTTTAGGGTTTGCTCTTAAAAACCAAGTGCATTTGACCTTTGAAGCTAAATGAATGTTTTTATTTGTTTTACAGATTTTGAATTGGTTAACTTGCATCTTCTGATGAATCACAATGGAGCAGATCAAGAGTTACATTTCCACATTTAAAAACCAGTTTAAATCAGTCACTCTTTCCTGAAGATAAGCTATCCTATGCATTACAAAACCATCCCTTAATTATACAGTTACATTAGAAAAAACATCCCAACATGAGGTCTGTGCTACTGAGGACACAAGATAGCTGCAGAGCAATAAATAGATCAGTCTTGAGCATTTCATTCTATCATCGTGACTCAGCGTGTGGTTCAATGTCTCATTCACTAGAGCCACCAAACCTAGAATTACAGAAAGCTCCATTTCCTCCTAGGCTTTTCCACGTCAGTGGCCGGTCTCTATTCCCGTCTGTATTCCTGATGCTGCACTGACTGGGGTCACCTTCAGAAAATCACTTTCCCTGTCAGTGTCTGAATTTCTTCATTTGAGATTCCTTTTTTGGTAAAACACATCAAGACCTAGTGATTAAAAACAAGGTATATATGCAGTAGTAATTATGTAAAAACCAGTTAGTTATCTTGTACTTATGGTGCACAGGCCTGTAAAGTCATCAGCACACCCATCAGACCTGACACCATGGTACCCATGATAATGACTATTGCTATTGCTAATACATGACTATGAAAGAAGCCCTTTTCTGTACAGATGCTGACAAATACTATATTCAAGTAAAGAAATTCAGTATCAGGTAAAACAGGATACTAAAAGCAATGGACTTCTGCAAGTTCATTCATCATCTGTTATGTGCTCTGAGTGTATCTGCTGACAAAGAACTACTTTTACCGGGTTTTTCTCCAGTTTCAAGCCTTGTAAAGAAACTCCAAAATATACTCAATACATTTAATGGAGTTGTCTGTACAATCAAAAGAGAAAGATACAAAAAGTAGCAGTGAAAGAAAATAACCAAGTATTGGGGCTTACTGCTGGTTCTCATCCTAAAAAGGCCATCAGTGCATGGAATCTCACAGTGACAATAATAATGGAGAAGGGTGCAACAGAGAACAGAAGCACAGTAACTTGTCCTGTTGCCACCCAGGGAAAATTTTACAGGTGCTCTCCAGAACACCCCTATAGAAGATGATCTTTTTGCATTAAAATATTCTGTGCTGCTTACTTTCTGTACAGTAAAGTGACAAAAATCACTGCTAGAAAAAGGTACAGCTGGATATTTAAGCATATCAAAGAGAACATATTACAAAAGACTCAGAAGGGATGTGAAACCTCACGTCCACGTACTTATGAAATAAAGCATGCTTAATGAAACTTCTGCTGAAAATGAGTAAATAGCACATGATTACGCTTTGCATCTCTATTTTAATGTAAACTCTTCAATCTAACAAGCTGACTCCAATTGAGAAATTATTTCTGTGACCCTTGCTGCTCTGCTTTACAATTTCTTACAGGATATTTTTGCTTGACAAATTTAGATTTGGCCCTTTCATTCACCATTTCCCATCCTGTTTTCAGACTATTACTTCAAAATAAGGATCTAAGTGTGTAGCACTGGTTATTTACGAAACCAAACAAACCCCTTTTTCATTACCTCTCCTCCTCCAACCACTAAAAACGAGTAATAGTGAAAAATCAAACAAGCAAAAAATTAGCAGAGGTAATCAATATTTCACCCAAGGAGCACCCCAAAGCAGGCATCAGTCTTGATGCAATGGAATAGTTCATAAGATCTGGCCATTAACACATGTAATCTCTGGGACTTTGCTCTATAGAAATTAGAAACAGTACTGAATTTCTCACTGCTTGTTCTGCATTTAGACTATAATCTGTTCTAAACAGGCATTATTTCTTATTATGCATCTGTGTAGCACCCAGTGTGATGGGATACGAATCTTAATTGAGATGAATAGAATTGTGAGAATCATGAATACATACATAAATATGAACAGTACAGCCATGGGAACAGATTGGTAGGTGGGGAGGAACTTGAAAATAGACTCAATAGGACCAACAGAGCAATCACTCGAGAAAACCCTCCAAACAACACTGAAGATTTTGCCTCATAACTATGAAGACTGCAAAATACAGGTAGGTGGCCTTAGTTTCTACAAAGTAGAAATATAAATACACACATGAACAGTACAGTACACAGTGCTGCTGACATCGCTCATAGTATTTCTACAGCACAAATGTATGCCATTATTTGCAGATTTCACAATAGAAATCAAGATACTGTTTTCCCTGGGTTTCAATTTACGAATTACATCCAGTTTTTCAGAAGTCCAATGTCGTTTTTCTCTTTGTAACCCTCCACCAGTTCCCTTATTGCAGCAAACACCTACAAATGTCAGTTAAAGGTTCATTTATTTCCTCAGTGATTTCCTGTAAAACTTGTGACTCAGCATGTCACTTAAACCTGTTACTCTGTGTACTGAGAGGACATCGAATGCTTTTGCAACCGTGCTCCAGCTGCACACTTTCTACCTCCTATTTTGTGAGCAATGTAGAAGTCATCACTGAACCTGGGGTGATCATTAGCCTGTTACTAAATTCAGCTCTGAATACATGAACACATGCACACACACCTTGCTAACTGTGCCAGAACAATTGGTCATCACTACTCACTAGAGATGAAAATACTGCTTTCTCTATTCACTATAAAAGAATGCTTTTCTTTCTCTCAATAGTTCTGATGTTAACTACAGTCTTGAGTAATTCCCTTGCGTCACTGTCCTCCAATAATTCTTCTTGAATGAGATCTACTTTTTAAAATGTAGTTATCTTTTCAAATGCAAGCCAGAATCACTCACGTGCTACAGTATTTACTAGAAATATTTGCCAGACTCTTCCGTTCTCATCTCTGCGATGAACTCTTTCAGTCTGAATAGCTGGCTATTTAGCATCACAGACTTCACGCTAAAATCATTACGGCTTTAAAAAAAATCCCCTTCTCACATGATTTCTTCGTATTTGGTCTTTGGATTTCTGTAAAGGTTTGGCTTCTGGGCTTTCAGAATATCTTGGGTTTCCTAATGTAACCACATGGGTTTCTGGAAGCTACTTAGAAAGTTTTTTTTTTTGTTTTATTTATTTAAAATATATACTTAATTTTCATTTTTAATATTGAAATACTCTAAGCATTAAAAATGAAGTGAGTATTTCACTCTGCAGGTTTAAACAGAACCCGCTTGAATACTGTAGAGCATATCTCTATCTGCAATAAGGAGTAAATTGTACTTTCTAATTTGTTTTCTTGGCATGATTCATCACTTTATGGGCCTCTCTTCTGTCATTTCATTTCCAGTCTAGATTTCTTCATACAAGAAAGTTTTTTTGTTCCTTTAATAGTTTTTCCTGCCTTACTCTGAACTTTACTTTAACTGCTTTCTCTTTGAAGATAAGATCCCTGCAGATGAATACAGCATTCATGGTGAAGACACATAATTTGTGTATAATCTCTCAGCTTTCTCTATTCATTTTTAATATAATCCTTTTCCTCTTGCTGTATGTATCATGATGGGCCCGATTTGGGGGACCAGAAAAGAAAGCACTCATTATTTTAGTAACAAAAGAAGGCAGCATCTAGCTGCAGAGATTTAGGCTGAAATTATTTCTGCTTCTAAAGAGCTTGGGAGGAAAAGCCTTTGATGAAGACAGCTTTATACAAGGAAGCTAGTGTGTTCCTGGGATCCGTTCTTAGGAAAGTCAGAGCCCTCCTCCAGAGTTATTCTAAAGAACACAAGTGCAGAACAACAAAGCCATCTGCCTGTAACATCTGCTTGACCTCAGGAACTGAGTCTGTGTTTTGAAGTGCATTTTGTACTGACTTAAGTAAGAAAATCTTTTATGGAAAATAACTTAATTTCTCCTCCTGAAATGTCTTGATTTTCTGTACCAAGTCCTTTGGAAGAGCAGACTGCTGGCTGCCAACAGAAGTACCTTGTTCCACCTCTGGTGCTGGTGCCAGGCTGCGGGACCCACGCCAACATTTCCCAGCTGTCCTTCAGGCAAACAGAGAGTTTTGACTCTAATCACACATATGCAGACTTGAAATTCTCTCTTCTGTAGGCATTATCCCTAAACTGATCTGTGCTACCTTGAATTAACCTCAGGAGATGCTCACTACAGTTCACAGGTTTTCTACTCTGGTCCAAGTTGATTATTCTTAAAAAAATTTACTCAATAAGTTATTGTGTTATGATCGTGTTTCTGAATGGACCCCTAAATCACCTCAAATTGACTCTCTTCCATGACAAAATGTGTTACTTATTCCTGTTCTTTATTTTATCCTCTTCCGGTCCATATTTAATTGCTTTTTGAAATAAACGGCTTCTCATGTGCCACAGAAAGGGATTTAATTTTTCCAAATCTGATAAAGACTTTATTATCCACAACAATTTCAGATTTTGTGCCATGGGTCAGGAGACCAGGCTAATTCCATAGTTCAATAATACTCTACTGAAATCATTCTCATGCTTAGAAAATTCAACAATGTTAACTTGTTCACCACCTGAACAGAAATACTTTAAAGGCTTTCTGAAAGCTCTATGGGTTCTGGCCCTCTAATTCTGCAAGTTATGTCTCTGTTCTTTAGGGATAAGTTTCATTTGCACAGCTTTACTCCTGGTGAGCAGGCATTTTACTAGGGCTCCTTCTGGCCAAAGATACCATGCAGCAAGTATCCTCCAGGTACACGTGCTGCTTTAAGGTACAGAGACAGCCTGACAGGGAAAATAAGGATAGATACGGTTGAGAAAGGATGATTTGGAAGAAGTATGAGCCTGTGACAGAAGAGAAGTGGATTCAGTTCTGTGTTTTGACACACCTTCTGTAAGCTCCTGCACAAATCACTTCAACCCAGATCCACAAAGAGAATGATATGCCTACCTTCCAGTGAAACCCCTGAGAGTTAAGGCCCCAAAAACATTTTTGTGGAAGGAAGTCTTGTTTTTCTGGGTCTCCAATATCCATCTGCAAAATCAGTGTTACTGCAAAGCAGCATTTCTCCCAAAGCAGCTCACATATTCCCCATTTGTATCCACAGTACAGAAGATTTTAAAGACAGCACTGGCTGTGAGGGGTATTACACAAATACACATTTCAGTCCCAAAGCTGTGCTTGTCTTGCAAATAAACAGTCCCAGTGTCTCAGCAGTCACAGTTTCTCTGACACACATTACTGCACTCGGAAGATTCCAGAAGAGCAAAAACATCTGTGGCTCTACTAGCATGAGAAAAGAAAGATAACCAGCAAGCGTACAGCAACCTACCCTTCCTTTCAAAAATTAATAGAAAGAGGAAACATTTCTATATTTGAAATGGAATCAAAGATTTTCTGCCAAAATATTGCTGTCATTAAGTTTCATGCATTTGATTTATTGTCACTTCCTGCTGTTCCTATTTAAACTCTCCTTTCCAGCAGGCATGCAATCAAAATCATATTAAGTGTTCCAACAGCTTGCTTGTCGTGGCTATTTATAGTAAATAATTACTGATAGTTACTTTAAGAGAAAAATTAAGTCCTACACATGGCAATTATTTGGAAAATACTGATCAAATTCAGTTGGATCAACACTTATACAGGATCTGAAGTCTGAGGAGAATTAAATTGAGTCACATTTTGCTTATTTTTAGCACCTATTTCAACTGCTTCATGATGAATCTACAGTGCAGTTGTATCCTAGCATGTCACAGAGATGTCAAGCTGAGAGACATTTTTGCTGCACTAAGTAAACTCATTAGGTATGAAAAAGTTCTCTGTATATGAACTCTCACATTGGTGATAGCAGTTGTCATTTGCTCAACTCATTTAAAACCTATTTTAATAGACAGTGTAAAAGGGGTCTTAGGTTTGATGACAGCAAAAGTTTTTAAACAACCGTATTTTGGAGTTTGGAAATTCCATGTCCTGCTTGAAAATAAAGTGTGTGTCTTCAGTTGCAATGGAAATCACCATGGATGTTATTCAATACCTTGCTGAACAGCTGGAATTCTATGACTGCAAGATTGCAAATTAAAGAGCACCCAAGCAATTTTTTGAAGAAATCCATTAATACAGCAGGCTTGTGACAGTGCCAAAGCCCCTTATTTTAGGGCTTTTCAGGATTTAGGCCTCTCATTTCATGATTAAATTGTCAACTGAATGTATTTCATGCTAACTGTCTCAATACACTAAAACTGTGATCAAGCTAATGATTCAAGAACACATCACAACCAAGTGCTGAAGTGGCAGGCAGCCACGGATGCAGCTATCAAAGGTTTCACGTATTAGATGCACTAATGTGAAGGTAATGGATACCAAAAGAAACAGATGATACACTGGCAGAATCTACTTCATTAAAAAGAAATGGTGTTACTTTGGTAACAGTGTAAAGAATCTAAAAACTAGTCATATATGTAAAGGTGCATGCAAACTGGTGAGCAGCTGCACTGGTGAATCAATGAATCACAGGCAACAGCAAAGCCCATCTGTGAGTACTGATGCATAAAGTAAATGCTGCTATTCTGACACAATTACAAGCAAAATAAACCACAAACAGCACAAACTGAGCAGTGAGAAAAAAATACATCTTAACAATCCAACACAGAAGGTATTTTGTGAAAAGGGCATGGTCCTGAGAGATTCTGAGTTCTTTAGCTTGGCTTTGTTACTTGTGAACACACAGCCTGGATAAACAGGCAAAGGCAGAATAAACCTCCTTGTATCAATGACCTTTATTCAGAAGCAGCACTTCAGTTTTTCCAAGGTTGAAAATAAGGTAGCTTTAACACAGCCAGCTGGCAATATCATCCAAGCATTACTTCACGGGAGATGCTGAACTTTCAGGTTCTCCTGAGTAAAGAGAGACATGTCTGTATTTCACCAGCATACTGATGAGTCTCCTTTCTAAATTCTAAAGTGATGGCTTTACAAGGCATCATATTAAACTACCTGGGAGGGAGGATATGGCCTTAAGGGCTGCTGCATTTCAAAACAGTTGATGATGACATAGTTGTCTGCAGTACCTGTTAAGCCCTTTCTTAGAAGTGCAGTGAAGAGCTAGAATAGCCTCCAACATATCAGCAATGTCCCTCATTCACCAAAGGAAGAAACCACAATCAAACGTTCTTTTAGACATTCAGCAGAAATGTGATGATGAGGCAACCTGATCTGACAATGAAGAAATTCATGCAACAACCAACACACCTAGTACAAAACACAGAGGAAGGCCAAACGTGGCCCAGAAACTTTCCAACCACTGACAGGCAAATTTAAACTATTCTCCTCTCTTTTTTTCTAAATGGATGAAATCTTGGTATTACTGAAGTCAAGAGCAAAACTCTCCATTTAACAGTGCCTGTAATTCATCTGCAGGAAATTAACTGTCAGGTTTCCAAGCATTTTTCCTCTTGGGTAACACTTGAAACATTCATCAACCGTGTAGCAGGATCCCATCATCCCTGTTTAGTTCTCCTCTTGGTAGACAAAGCAGCTTCCATGTGCTGCACTTAGCTACCTTTTTAATAACAGAATAATAATCTTTCTACCTCCTCTATCAGGACGGCCTTTTTGCAGTCTGAGCTCTTCAGGTTTCCTCATCTGCAGCTGTTAGTAAGTGAGAAGCTGCTTTGGACCGTTTGAGTATTCTATCACTTTCTGCTTAAGAAACATAATTCAAGGAACAGACAAGTCGGCTGTCAAGAGATTATTTCACAGATGCACTTGGCATCATGTGAAGCCATTTTCAGCTGGCAGTGGCTTGAATAAACATGTAATTCCACTACAGAAAAAAAGCAGGCTTGGAAAAAAGCAATGATGAAATCAAGAGTAAGTAACGTGCACTGCTGGACTGTTTTCTGATGTTCTGTACTCCCTGCCAGAACCCAATGCATACCTCACTTCTGTTTAGCCCAGCAATCCTGCCTCCGTTCATGAGGCACCAAGCACAGAGGCAAAAGGAGATTTAACTTATCAAGGCAGGGCATTATGTATCAATAACCCAAGCAATTGGCACAGTGAGATATATAGGTTTAGTGCCTTGATTCACCTTTCAAACTCCAGATTTTATAGGGCAATAAAAATATTTCCTTGATAACACAGTAGATGGACATTCAGTTTCACTGCTTACGTCAGGAATATGCTTATACTCCAATTTCTGTTGTGTTAACAACTATGGGACTCACAGGTCTAGTAAGCATAGAGAACATAGAATATCTGATGTTGAACAGTCTATTCCAACCACAGTCTACACTACAGATCGAGTTTGATTACAGACAGATAACATTTCTCACAGGATGTTTTATGAGCTGAAGTATTTTCTGATCACTCTCTGCAGCTGGAAGGAAATAAATGAGTTCATTATTTGTTACTTTCCAGGTTTATCTGTATTCAAGCAGCACCCAAACTGTGCATGGTGAGTTTACCTGGAATTTTTGCCCATGCCCATGCTCTCCCAGCAGAGTTCTCAATTGAAGGAGACACAACAGAAGAAAGATCCAGCTTATAGAAAATTCAATTAAGCACTTTTGCTTCAAGTAAGAGGCTTATTCACAGTGCTGTAAGAAGAGACTGAAAATCCACACTGTGTATAGCTAATCCTATGTAAATGCACCAAAATGTATATTCTAGAATTAACAAACAATGTGCACATCACATTCCATAAAGTATTTGCACTGTAAACTGCTTGGAGCAGAGACCTGACACTGTTAATTAGTCCCCAAGAACTATGTACATTAGGGATCACTTTTAAGACTTTTTCTTCATTTTAAAATTCCAAAGAGCAGATTTGATTTTACAGTTCTCCTATGAATTAGAAGCTAAGGAAAAGAAAGCAAAATCTCATTTTCAATAACATAATTGATTACTTGGGTTTTCTTTTTATTCTTTATTTATTTGTAATTTTAATGTGAATGCAAATGATAAAGACAGCAGGTTTTGGCGTTCGGCTTGAATTTTTAAACAGGTGTTGGCACCTGTTTAAATCTCCAGTCTTCGGCTGCACTATCTGGGATATACCTGGAAGAAATTTCAGAATCACATGTTCAGGACACATCTGAGCTATATCTTACTTTCAAAATGTGCAGTCATTAAGGAGTAAAAACATCTCTCAAATAAAAAGATTTTGTTAAATCAAATACTTGGTTTGGGACTAGAAAACCAGGAATTACTGAGAGGCCACATTTTGGTGAACGTTGGGCTATATATTTTTATTTTTCTTAGAAAGAGAAGACAACACGTGTGTCTTCCTTAAAACTCAAGAAGAAGAAGTTAAAATCTTCCAGACGCCCAAATTCAGAACTAACTGGAAAACTCATTTTTGAGACCAAATAACAGAAGTCATTAAAGCATCAACAAAATCTTTTATGCCCTTATTGTTCCTCCCATCATGCTGACCACACTAACTCTTTCAATATACAAATCTGAAGGAGCCAATCCAAAAGGGAAATATTTCTGAAATGCAATTTGAAGAAAAGAGAAGAGGAACCAGATTGGGCACACATGTTTCAAAAAATCTGACCTTGCATGTAAGCTTTTGAATCCAAGTCTGTTGTTAACAGCTTTCACATGTGCTACTTCATATCCAGAGCAGAAAACCAGACTGAAATGATCAAACTGAGATGTTTCTTTGCTTAGATATATTGTGAGATTGCTGAGTGAATAAAACAGCAAGTACCAAATGCATTGTTCTTTGCTGAACAGGTAAATCCATTATTACTTATCTTGTGAAATCAGCCTCTCGTGTATGTACGAGTCTTCATACAGACTTACAGTTGCAGCAAATCAGACTCTGTTCTAAATTATGCCAGGAAAAGGTTCCCACTCCTGCAGCTTTAACCACACTCCCTTTGCACTTTCCAATCCATTCTTTCTCAAGCAATGCAAGCATTCATCTCTCCTCTAATACCAATTGTTTGCCAGAATTGCAGCATTTAAGATTCCAACTCAAATACTCCCCAAGGAAGCTGAATATCCTTAATGCCTACACATATGTACAGTTGTGATTCATTGACCTTACAGTATTCGGGCCAATACTATCATGAACAAAAGCATTTTTTAAGAAAGAGCTCAACTGTAAGTGTATTTTGCTACAGGTAGAGCTACTGCAAAAGCAAATACTTTGCACAATAGGTTTCTGCATACCTGGAAAGGTGGCAGCCAAACCCCAGGAAATTAGCAACTACAGAATGTAACCTTCCTTTAAAAATCTCAAAGTACTAATTTGGACAATTAAAAACAAAGGTCTGTATATATACATATGTGTGTGCGTCTGGTTATGTCTTGTAAAGCACTTGTGAATTTTTACATCCTGAAAGTTCCCCCTGTAGTTTAGTCCCATTTATAATACAAGTCCTGAAATTCTATTTACTATTGTGGTACTTTATAAATCCATGCCATTTAAAAATATTTTAAATTTAGCATTTTTGTCTTTGAGGATTTCCAAGGTAAGGCCCCATTCATTAATAGGCTGTAGGACAATGGGTTTCAGTCTGTGGTCTCTGAGACTGTAGGGTTTAAGTGAAGAAAACTAATCTTCATGAGACTTAGGCTTGTTTTCTAAAGGCCAGCACCTTCATGGTGTGAAGACTGCATCTGAAATCAGTAACTGCTGGATTAGCAGTAGACAAATCACACCAGTATTAGTAAGGCCAGGATCTCTGGAGCATCTCTCCTATGAGGAAAGACTGAGAGAGCTGGGGTTGTTCAACCTTGAGAAAAGAAGACTTGGGGGAGACCTTACTGTGGCCCTTTCACTTCTTAAAAGAGGCTTATAAGAAAGATGGGGAGAGACTTTTTCGCAGGGCCTGTTCTGGTAGGACAAGGGGGGATGGTTTTAAACTAACAGAGGGGAGGTTCAGACTGGATGTGAGGAAAACTTTTTTTCAGTGAGGGTGCCTCATCCCTGGAGACATTCAAGACCAGGCTGGACATGGTTCTGGACAACCCGATCTAGTTGAAGATGTCACTGTTCATTGCAAGGGGGTTGGACTCAATGACCTTGGAAGGTCTCTTCCAACCCAGGCTATTCTATGATTCCATGGACCATCCTTCTCACAAACAGGAAGTTTTTTAAGAGATTCAAAGTGTCCTGGATTTCCCTTAATACTCTCTTCACTGTTTAGTCCATACAATCTACTGGATTTACTAGCCTATCAAGACTGTGTTTGCAAATGGATCTAGACTTCTGTTTGTTCAAAAGAATTCACTACCTTCTCTTTTTCAGCTCCCAAAAACGGGAAGGGTTTCTGTTCTTCCAGCTATCAGTCACTGCTCTGAATTTGCCTTAAACCTACATGTGTATCTCTTTTCAGTTTGGCTTCAGTTAGAAAAGTGGAAAACCATTTTTCTAGTAAACCCTGTTAATCTCAGTATCTTTCTCGCCTAGCACAAACAAAATGTGTGATAGCAATTCAGCCCACAAATTCAGCAGCTCTGAATTGCTCACAATAAGATTTCTGTTTACAGTACTTTCAGATAAACAAGCCATTTGCTACAGCTGAAACTTGCCTTCTCCTTCTGGTCTCACCAGACCTGATGACCAAGAAGTATGTAATTTCTGCTGTCTGGGATATATTCTGTTAAGGTATGAGGGCATCATGCAGAATTCACCCGTATTTCTGCTGTGCTGCCAATACTGTCAGTATTGCTGTGCTTGAAAGCACTGCAAGAGGATCAACCCTAGAACATCCCATCACAGAGGATAACTATATTCTGTATTAGCCCCAAGACTTGCCTCTCCTGCAGATACTCAGGTTTTTCTGCCACTTTTCTGCTGTACCTGTGAAGAAGCTAAACCACTGTGTTGTATATAGTGCAATAATACAATAGTGCAATTTAACCAAACATTAGTTACCAAAGAAAAAGAGAACTAGAAATTTCTTTCATGACCCAGCTGAGAGAGCTAGTATCAAATAAATTAAATTAATGATATTTTGTTATCACATATTTACAAACAGGTCACATTCAGCAGTTCTATTACAAATAGCAGTATAAGTAATACACCAATACAAGGCTTGTAACTTTGCTAAATGGTACTCACTTGGACTGAAACTGACTGAATTTCAGACCAAAAAGTGCATCCAGGGCACCAAAATCACAAAGCTCAGGAAAATTATGCAGTTTTACCACTGTAACTCTGACAATTTCTTCTTTGGACAGCTCCAACGTCCCTTTGCGCTGAAGCAGGGACCTGAAGTTGGGCTCAAGTCATCAATGTGTTGGGAATAAATTTCTATCTTTCCTGTAAGCATCTGTCCATTGCAGCCAACAACAACTTTCTGAAAAGCTGAAATCTGCACATTCTCTCCTAGGCTTCTGGGCTTAGTAATACTGAGATTTCATCTAGACTGGGCATGAGTCCAGAAGGACAAAAAGAAGATGATGGTTCCTCTGCCTTAAACTAAGTGGACTAAGTGGAGGAAGAGGCTTTCTGACTGAAATGGGGTAAGACACAAGCTTTGGGGAGATAAGAGAAAGACTGGGAAGGGCAGCCTGAGGTGGATGAATGAATGAAAGATTAGTAGGGAAAAGGGAAGTTAGGAAGGGAGTTTCCTTATTCCAAATTTAGAAAAAGAGTGCTTTGAGATGACCTATGAAACCTGACGTAAGCCTGCAGTCTGCTTTGCACAAATGCTTAAGTCAGTGGGAACTGTTATGCTATGATAAACAAAACTCTGATAAACCAAGTCCTAGACTTCTCAAAAGCTACCCAAAACATTCATGACAATCTCTGTGAATTTCACTTTCCCATCTGTCAAGTGGGAATAATAATAAACCTCTCATATGGGTAATGTAAAAACAAATTCATTAATGCTTCCAGATACCGTAGTAATGAGTATCATTAAAAAAGCACAACAGAATTATTAACTGCATTAAGAACAGGGTCTGATTAGTCTGCAGTAAACAACGAATGGGCCTTTTGTTCTCTGTCTGTGTTTATATCTTAACAGTATGAAGACTTGATATTTAATAACTCTTAAGACTGTAAGCAAAACCCGTAACAGCAGTAAGAAAAAGGCACTGACCATTTAGCCAACAAGGTAGAGAATATAAATTACTGAATCAGAATTGCAAGGAAAAAGTAAACCATGACTGTGTAACTTAAAGGCTGTCTGAAAGAAGGAGGAGGGGATAAAGTAATAACTGCAATTCAGACAGTTTGTAAGGTTGCCCTTGCAGCGTCCATCATTACCTTTCAAATCCACATTATGCGTATGCACACTGATATCCATGCAGGCACTCACAAATCTTCTGCACTGACACTGTATGTACACCTATATCTCTATATTAGAGTAATTTTCAGTTAAACCAATAAAATATATCCAGAACTAATACACTCAGTGTTATTGCATAATGACGTTAACAAATTCACTTATAGCATAAATTATTCGTGAACAATAGCAGCTTGAAAACATATTTTTCAATTCTTTGGAACTTAGACTAATCTTAAAACAACAAATGATGAAAGTTCAAACAAAAGCTAATTTTGTTTAATGAACTAACCAAGGAGGTATTGTGAAAGTATTGTGCAACCAAATGCTAAGCTAATTATTGTGAGATCTAATAACTGTTGCCGTAGTTACTGGACACTGTTTTCCATAACCACTTTTATCTCTTCAATAAATCTTTGTGACGCAACAAATATATAAAGTTGACTGTAAAGTGGCTATTATGTTTTGAACAGCATTTTGTTATGACTGACCTGTCATTGTGCTTGTGTTCCTGTGTTTGTCAGAGGATAATAAAAGACAAGTATCTGCTCATGTTAACAGAGAAACAGTTATAGCTTTAGGTTGGCCTGGGGACTGCAGTTCAGGTTGCCGATTTTAGCATAAGATAATTTCTTTTGTGCAAGATATTTTCTTGTGTGTATCAAACACATTTGTGTTGACTTCTCTTTAGACTGTAAAGTACCAAGACCAGCTTGTTGTCAGGTTGGACTGGGCTTGCAGCAACCTTGTCTAGTGGAAGGTGTCCCTGCCCATGGCACTGGGGCTGGAACTGGATGATCTCAAAGGTCTCTTCCAACCCAAACCATTCTATGATTCTATGATTCATGACATTTGACAAGCTTAAGCAGCAGACTACTTAGAACTTAAGATCTCGATATTAAGTTAGATTAAGTCCAGACCACTTAAATGATCTGGACTGCTACATGAAGTGTCTCTCCTTCAGACACAGGTACCTTTTCCAGGGACGTAGATACTACATTGTGACATATACTGTTCCTGTAAGAGACACTTCTGTGTCTCCAGTGAGTAATTCAAAAGCCTGAACTGAGACATTGCCTTTGTTTATTTGGGTGTAGACCTATCTTCCTCCCTGTTGCTCAGAGAAGCTGTGGAGACCCCATCCCTGGCAGTGTTCAAGGCCAGGCTGGATGGGGCTTTGAGCAACCTGGTCTAGTGGAAGGTGTCCCTGCCCATGGCAGAGCAGTTGGAACTGGATGATCTTTATGCCCCTCCCAACCTATACCATTCTATGATTCTATGATTATGAAAGTCAACATCAAAGGATATACCACTGCATAATGAATCAAACCCTGCTGCTTTGACTGAACACCCCTGTGTCATGTCACAGATTCAACAGCTGGCTTCTGCAGAAATTGTCCTGAACAAATAAATATTTTATATTATCTACATTTTGATGTACACAGTTATACCAGGGGATTAATGACTAAATCTAATGCTTGGAATTAATCTAAGTTTGAAAGTTCTTGAAAAAACATACTCATTTTGACTGCTGAACGCCAGAAAATAAAGACAAAGATGGATATTGGAGAATAGGCTATCAGCCTCTCAGTGGAATTTTCTAAACTCAGCATTTGAGTATCAATGTTGAAATTAAATCCCCAATAGCAAAAATTAAATGTCTTCAAGACATTTGTATTAAGTGACAGTTCTTTGCTTTGCTGATACACTGCAGTTTCATGTAACTCCTGCCAGCTTACACAGGATGCTGCAGAAAGTCCCACAAACCAGATACGGCTCCAAATATGCTTCTGTCTTAAATTCATGAGCAACTGATTATCAACTAAAGTTAACCACGTATTCTACAATGACAAACATGAAGTTCACCAATTTCGTATGTTTCAAGAAAACACTGTAGATTTATACGTATTTTTTCATGTCACCTGCACATTTCCGATTTTCTGATGAGTTCCTGGGGGAAAAGGAACTTCTTCAAACACAAAACAGTCTCATTGTACTAGATGTTCCAAATTTCCCCGTTCAGACTCGGGAAAACTGGCCACTGCAAGGCCCAAAAGATCCTACTCTTGCCAGACTTTGTGGCAGTAAGAGGTAAAGAAGCCCAAAGGTCTAGTTCAAAGTCATGTTGTATGGGAAAGGCTCTGTTGCCATCACGGTTTCTCTTGACTACCACAATAAGGGACTGCTAGTGTTCTAGACTTAGAATACAGGAGGCCAGAGAGAAGCAGGAGGCAGATCTTGCAAGAACAGATTGTGTTACAGCAGCCAGGGCTCTTGAAGAGCCATTGATGCCAGGTTAATGGCGGTTACAGAAACAAGAACAGCACAGTTCAAGTCAACACTGGGACATTGTGTATCATTTCAGAGCAACAACTTGTCCATTTCTCCTGAGCAAGTATTTTCACAACTTTCAATACAGAGGAAATTTTCTATTTTAATCAGTTCAGTGAACAAAAAAACAACACCTATTTTTGGCTATTTTCATCATATCGGTCAAGTACAAGGACAAAGGAAATGAGATGGAATTTACGACTCAAAGACATTCCACTTCTAAAACAAGCTCTAAATAAAACAGTTGCCCGTGTTTCTATCAAGATTAAATCTCTGCAGACTGCATAATGCCAGCTTTGCATTCCACTGATTTTTGGTGCTCCTGTGGCCCTCAACAGCTTCACAGCATCTGGGCAGTTTATACCTGAGCCTAGAACTGGGAATCGAAACCCAGCACCGTCTATCTTCCTGCTTTTCAGCTGAATCAGAATCTAATGTATCATGTTAAATAAGACAATATGTCTTTTTGCATACAAAAGCATCTGATCAGGTGGTTAACAGAGGAACCAGGTAATTGAGAAGGCACAGCATAGAAAGTAATAGTTTATAAAATTAGACCTGAAAACAGCAAAAACCAAAGAGGAAATCAGTTCTACAGGACTACAGCAGAGAAGATTTTGTAGTGCTACAAGGGACTCTAACACTGAATTTTGGATCACAAGTCACTGATTCATGCACTGCTGGGTGTATTTCTCCTTTTGCATTTTCTCAGCCTAGTAAGAAGCTTCATTATTAATTTACCTGAGTTTGAGTGCTCAACTTTAGCTAACCTTTAGCAAGCTTTTCAATGTTTCTGCCATTTCAGTATCACATGCCTGGAATATAAACTGTTGCTTATTAAAACTCCTTTTCAGGTAGAAAATAAAACACTCGATGTGTTCCAAGGGTAACTGCTTGAAGAAAGAGACAAATTGGTTAGTTACATTTGATGAAATTCTAGAAAGCTAAAAAACCTTGAGCAAATAAACAACAATACACCCTGTCAGTAGCCTAAAACCCCACAGTCCTTACTCAGGGCAAATGTGTGTTTCATTAGAGAAAGGATAAGGTTGCAAGAACTGTATTTACAGGAATTAGAATATTGGCTAATTTTACAGCAATTCTATACAGCAGTGGAGAATATTCATTTTTTTAATCCAGGCTGCGTTGGAGATGGAGATCTTTACTGTTGCCAACAAAGCTGTTTTCCTTCTTAATGTTCTTCCAATTGTTCATTTGACTAGAAGACTGCGCACATCTAGTGCTGTGATGGATTTTAGCTTTGCTGATGTTAAAATGCAAAGTATTCAGTGCATTATACAGATATTTTATAAAGTGAAAACACTGAGTCTGCAATCCCTGCTCATGGGAGCACATTTTGCACTGAGAGTCGTGCCGCAGTTTTGAAGACAGTTTTGTGCTTTTGCTTCTTACAACACTCAAAAGCACAAAGATACACAGACTTACCCTGTGCATCTCAGATGCAACCCCCTCTATGCATCACAAAGACTCTGATTAAACTTTGAGCACCAACTTGTACAGCATTTTGGATCTCACTTCTCCTGTACCTTGACAGAACAAAACCCTTATGAACCCAGATGGTAAAAGGCCCTATAATCTCTGACAATACAAGCCATTCCATGATGCCAGACAGCCCTAGAAAGCTGACAGCCTGTTTTGGAGAGCAAAAGAGGTAAAGTGAGGAAGGAAAGCTGAATAGTAGTTGAAAGAAGGAATTCAGACTTCAGTGGTTGGGGAGATTATTAGATTTAGGTCAGCAGCCCCACTGCAGTAATTCCTGATTTTTTCCTTCATAACCCAACTTCTAGAATTACAAACCTATTTTCATGACAACTTTTGATAGTGCCATACTTGCAAATCACTGCTCTTAATAGCCATTTTGAAGTTTTTATGAAATTATATGAAGTTATTCCAAAGCACTGGACACAATAGAAAGAAAATACACAACTCTGAACTGCATACACTTACATCGCTTTTTTAGTGGAATTTCCCTTGAGATCTAGCAGTGCAATCAAAGGGGGGATGAGGCTTTGCATCTCTTCCATAAATAGAAGATGTTCTTTGTACCATTACAGAAAACTCATTTTGCAAAAGACTTTTTCTGAAGCTTTTATACTATTTTACTTATTTCCCCACCTGATTAGCTTTTAACCAAATGTAGATGTTTTCCCCAACCTATTTTTCAAAGCTAACTAATCCCTAAATCCCCCAGTTATGCAATCTTGAAGGATTAAATGTTTGTCATGAAAAAGTCTGGATTTGTTTAGACTGAATAAATTTCAGTGGTTTAAATACAGTTCATTGATTAAATTGCTGGCTCTTGTCACAGGGAGCCTGCCAAAGGTGCTGTATTTAGATGTATATGATACAAGCTTCTGCTCATAGTTAAGCCCACAAAATATTTGCATGCTGTGCATCTTGGAATAGAATGAGGCTCTTTTTATTTAAAACACTTGTTCCATCTCTGCAGAAGTATTACAATAATACAATATCTATACTGCAATAGCACCTGAATGCCAGCCTGGTCAGGGCAGTATTATACTAAGGTGAAATGACAATCTCTGCTCCAAAGCATGCAACCTAAAAGGCAAGACAAACCAGGTGGAGGAGACAAACAAGTGGGTTGGTCTGGGGGTGGTAGCAAAGATCGGGTAACAAATAATAGGATGCAAAGGATTTGCAGCCAATGAGGAAGAACAATCACAACACGCCCTCTGCCCACCCGTAACTGGATTAGTTCTCTCCACACAGTATGGAAGAGCAGTTTTGAAGGGACACCTGGAGGAGGATAGGACTTTGCCTGGGAGCTTCTCCTATGCTTGGCAAGGTGTCATGAGGGAAAGGATGAAGAGACCCAAGGAGAAGTGGACAATTGAGAAAGATTGAGACAAGCAACAAAGGCAGGTGTCAGGCATGTCGCAGAGAGACAACAGCTCACAGACAGAAAGGGCTAAATGGTGCAGAAGTCAGAACATTCTTTAAAAGTCACCTTCATGGTGGTTTAAGCTAACTGGTTTTACTTCTTACTTACAATGCACTGGGAACTGCTATTTTCAGTTACACTTAGTTGAAAGGGTATAACCTCAGTTTGTTGACATTGAACAGTTGCTACGTACTTCTTAGAAAGCACTGAGATCATCTGCAGCAAAATGAAGATGTCTTTACTGGAAGAGTATTTACAGAATGATTTAAAAGAACTGAAAAATTATTTCTCCAGGGTTACACATGAACCTCTCTAAAAGAGAAATTCAAGATTTTGTTTGTTTTCCTTAGACATGATGATCCCTGCTTGTGTTTCTATCCTTTCTTCCAAAATCATGCCTCTCAGAACAGGAAACCAGAATACAGGAACTGCTTTGTTGAACTGCTGTTTTCACCTACTCTAGCAATTGCTATTTTAAATAGTTGAAATAAAATGGTCATACACAATTCAACTTCAAACCTTCTAAATCTGTAGATTCAGAACTTACTCCATGTATCTAGATTTGTGCCCGTCAATTCTGAACTGAAAAACTTGGGATTTCATTTCCAATTCATTCATTGATAAATCACTCCATTATGTGAGCAGGGATTGTGGATTATACAGTCATGAAATTCAGGTTTAGCAAAACAGTTATTACGGCATTGCAACACAGCTACTGAATATAAGATGCAAAAATAGTACTTTCCACATTTCATGACATTTTCTGTAAATAGTCTTTTACACCAATTACACGGTCCCTCCTTTCTGTAAATGTAAGTCATTTTCAGTTTCTACAAGGACAGGAAAAACAGCTCACTGAACTTGAGGCCTCAGTACTGCAAAATTCTGCATGGATAAGCTAGCTCTTAAAAAGAAAGAGCTACTTGCTCACATCACGGGTGAATACCCTGAGCAGCTGCAAAACATGACTGTACCATTACTCTGTAGCAAGCAATAGATACCCACAGCTTCACAACAGGTACTGATAGCAGCAGATTTGTTGTATTCAAGACAAAATCTGGGGCAAATTTACAGCTGCCACAGCTGTGTGTCTGCACTTGTAGCATCCCAAAACAAAAATACTGATCAGGGATGAAAAACAACTGAATAAAACCAAAAACAGAAAAATAAAGACTATTCTTGAAAGTAATGGAAATGAAGGAAACGAAAATGAAGGGAAACTTGGTTGTAGTGAAGCGCTGGTGAGGACTTCCAAGGCCTTGAGAAATAAAGGAACTATGTTAGCATATGTGTCTTGTGCTGGGCAGCCTCACCATGCAATATCTGAACAGCCAGTACTCATCAGAATATGGCTAATCGGAACAGGTGGCTGTGATCAAGAAGATTTAAGACAAAATCTCTTTCCAGGAATATTAGGTCAGAGAAGTAAATCAAGGATACAAAATACAGGATAATCAAGGATACAAGATTAATAAGAATATCAGTAAAGGTGGGATTTTTTGTTTTACCTTCCTAACTGTCAAAGCAGGTGTTTTGAATCCAGTGTGGGATTTTTTTCCTAAACCAATGCAGTCCCAATATATAACACAGTTATATATTTACTATTACACAAGCTAGACTGCACATTAAACAGCTTTTACTATAGGCTTCATAAAGAAGAGTTAAAAAGCTGTGCTGGATCGTGAGCTGAATTATCAGAAATGAGTTGAAGCGTACCTCCTGTTGTTGTTACTTCAACAGCAGGCAGGATTTAAGAGCAAGGTTCCAGGACTTGTTATTAGAGATCTGCAACTGTAAGTCAGCACTGATGTATGCTCATCTATGTACCTGGTGATGCACCAAGGGCAGTGGGTATTTACATCCTTAGCAAGGACACACCAAATTTAACATCTAGAGAGACCTTTGCTTCTCACATAAAGGGCTTTCTCACAACATCTTCTGAAGCTGGGATCTGGCTAGATAGCACTACCACTGTGAGAGCAAAACTTCAGAAAACATCCATCAGCCACTGACCAGAAAAGAAAAGACTGCAAGGTTGTAAAGCAAAGATGTGAGAGATACGGACACCATAAGGAAGGGTGTGAGATAGGGCTTGATGAGTGAATCCCCCACTGCTGGCACAACACTTGACAGGAGCAGGTAGCAGGCACAGTTACAGAAGCGAACATACACACAGCATGTAACACACACAGTATCTTGAAAACATTAGTGTGAGGATCAAATTCCTGCTTAAATTGACCACACTGATAACTATAAAGGACCATAACCACAAGTTTTAAGAATGAAGGTGCTGGGTCAAGTCTCACAGTGGCCATGGGTACAGGCCTAGCTCATTCATTTTGTATTCCTCAGTGTTTCTGGACAGACTGTTGATGTAGTTGATAGTATGTTCAAACTTAACACATGCTTATAGAATCATAGAATAGTTTGGGTTGGAAAGGACCTTAACATCATCCAGTTCCAACCCCCCTGCCACAGGCAGGGACACCTCACACTAAACCATGCCACCCAAGGCTCTGTCCAATCTGGCCTTGAACACCACCGGGGATGGAGCATTCACAGCTTCCTTGGGCAATCCATTCCAGTGCCTCACCACCCTTACAGTAAAGAGCTTCTTCCTTTTATCTAACCTGAACTCCCCCTGTTTAAGTTTGAACCCATTACCCCTTGTCCTGTCACTACAGTCCCTAATGAAGAGTCCCTCCCCATCATTCTTATCGCCCCCCCTTCAGATACTGGAAGGCTGCTATGAGGTCTCCATGCAGCCTTCTCTTCTCCAGGCTGAACAGCCCCAACTT
>WYDI02016972.1:0-11180 GCA_009867235.2 Psittacus erithacus
CTTGACACACTTGTGAGGTGGACTGATGCCAACCTTATGAAGTTTAACCATGCCAAGTGCAAGGTCCTACACCTGGGCCGGAGCAATCCCAGGCACAGCTGCAGATTGGGAAGAGAAGAGATTCAGAGCAGCCCTGCAGAGAAGGACTTGGGGATGTTGATCGATGAGAAAATGAACATGAGCTGGCTTCAGTGTGCACTCGCAGCCCAGACAGCCAACTGTATCCTGGGCTGCATCAAAAGGAGAGTGACCGGCAGGTTGAAGGAGGTGATCCTTGTTTGTGCCAAAGACAGGGCTTTTATAAAATGTTAGATAAGTTTTTAGGAAACCTAAAATAGTCTTGTCCTGCATGGCTGGGAACATGAAGACAGAATACATCTTCATGGAGAGGTTTCAGCCCAGGGCTCATGCTCTGTGAGAAGACAATTTCTGCTTCTCAGCTGCTGTCAGTAATAATTTCTGATCTGAAATATATTCATAGCTGCTAATGATGACTGGCCCAATAATATCAGACTTTTCTCCTTGTTAGTAAGCCCAGTTATTTTCACAATAAGATGCAATGCTTGCCAAAGGAGAAAAAAGATTACAATTTTACTTTAACAGGAGTTATTTGGGAAACTGGAGTCATTTGAGCAACACATCTGGAAATTCATTAAAGGTGTTGGTGTTTGACTTTATTGAAAATGGGGAGAGCTAGCAATAGCCAAATTGAAAGCTATTGTTGCATTAAAGGAGCTCAAATACATCAGCACCAGCAAACATTCAAAGGGGTCTGAACAGCTGCTGCAGAGGAAAGGTCAGCAGTAGGGTGTGAGGCTTGAGTAAGGAGACTTTAGTGTAGAGTTGCATTTGTTTTTCCTAAACATTATTTTTCAACAAATATGACATCAAAGATTCATTCATGTCAACTCATACTTGTGTCTTTGCCATTTCTGTCTGGCTCTGTCATTCCATAATAAGTAATAATTGTAGCTGTAGTCCTGTGACAACTCTGGCAGCCAATGGCAGCAAAGTGCTGAGAGTGGGTCGATTTTGTTCTGTGGAGTGTTGGAGTATCTGGCAGAAAATCAGGCTTTAGTGGTTGCAGAGTTGTTCCCTTCTTCATCAAGGGCACAGAGCTAGTATCTTTCAGTTATGATGTGTTGGGAGGAAAAGGGTGTGTGTTACTTCTCCCTTTAGCTCCCTGAAGGTGCAGTTTACTTATAGCAAGAGTTACTGCTACTGAAGGGTACGCTGCCTCCCTGTGATGAAATCCTTCCATTGTGCTATGGTACCAGCGGCTCTAGGAGCTAAGGAGGTAAGCTGGCATCTTGGCGATATTGCCAAGTCCTTTGGGAGCACATTGTAGAGCATTAACGCACTTTTACTACACAAAGTATGCATGGTTCTAAACCAGTCTTAGCAACAGCAAAAGGTGCTTGAATTACAGCTCTGGAAACTACTGTGATTTCTTTGTCTGTAGCACAGGCACTTAGTGTACAGCAGCTTATAGTCCCTTTTCACTATCTTTTATGAAATGAAATGAAAATGGAACCATGAAATGGGTCATGAAATGGAAACCTCTTTCTGACTTATGTTCACTTGCTGCCATGGCTGGTGCCACTCCACATGACCTTTCCTGTCCGATACTTCAGTATGCTATAAGATCACCAGCACAGGCATCGTTATAGGGAGATTATTTTAGCCTCATTATCTGTACAGATATGCCTAGCTATGTTTTGCTATTGCATTGTGATTATGAATAACTAAAACAACACATCATCTTTAAAGTATATAAACAGTACATTTTAGACTCCATTAGCCCTTTATAAATAATTGGGTATCTTCTCTTTGTTAATTTGCAGCATTTAGTAATTCACACTGGGTGATCCAGTCATTTCTGGAAATTATGTTTAAGAACTAAAATTTACATATATTGTGTTCTACAAAACCTTTCCAAGGATGGTAGAAAAATGATTGTGCCACAGTTACTTGATTTGTGTGGTAATATATTAAAGAAACTCTGCTAGACTTTAATTTGGTGCTCTGGGTTTGTTATGTCTTATAGGTTATGTTACGCTCAAAGAGGTAAAACTTTATAATAACTGAAACAGCAAAACAAGTATTTTTAAAATATTGTCAAAAAAGAGATTTACTGATTTTCCTTTTCTCCTCCAATATCTTGCTGGGGAGAAGAAACCATTTCTCACTAATTTTTGTCAGGGTGGAATAATAAACATGCAGACAGACTTAAAGTACTATTTTTAAAGACTGTAGAACCATTGTCTTGAAGAAGTCTGCAATTGCTACAGTAAAAAAAAAAAAGTGTACATGCAATGAAGGTGTTGTCAGATCAAACAAGAGATGCTCACATCAACTCCCTCTGAAAATATAAATTTAATATTAAAAACAAATTTGTTTTTCAAATGGATACAATCAAAAGAAAAACATGTTTCTGTTGCTTTAAAAGCAAAGTAATAATGGAAAGAAAGGAAACCAAAGTTGCAAAATAAACTGAAGGAAAACACAGTGCAAGGAAGTGGACATAGAGCTGAAGCAGGAACAAAAATGCTTCTACAGATCTACAGTAGAGAGGCTCTCAAGCAAGATTAGTGGTAGGATAATAGAGGGAAAATTCATTACATCTTCTTCAAGTTAGCAGTCAGAAAGAGAGAAATATGAAAAAAAAAATAAAAAGCTCTGCTATTTCTAAATCTGTTATACGTTAGTGATTTTGTAGTTCCAGGTCTGAGTTGCAGCACAGGAAGGGAGGCTACAAATTAAACCTTCAGGGCTAAGGATGCAAATGCTCTGAAGAGCAGAAGGATAATCTTCCTAAGTAGTGGAACTGATAGAGTCGTGCCAATTCCTTCTCTCTTCCTGTGTCCTTATTTTATTTATCAAAGAAGTTAACAGCTGTATCTACAGCCTCTGGAGTACTCAGCTAAGGAGGAGCCCTTAGAGACTGCAGAAAGACGCCTGAAGGATTGTACTTCACACACAACTCAACTTCTAATTCAAAGGAAATAAGACATGAAATGAGAGCAGATTATGGGCACAACATCAGCGGTGTCAGTTTCTGTCATTGGCATTTGAGACCCAGCATGTTCAAACAGCTCTGGCACAGTGGGCAAATGCACCAGTTCCCACTTGCTGCTGCAAGCTTCCCAGATTGTCAAGTTTCACTGTTTTTAATGTTTTAAGACTAAAGTTTTTTCACAGCCTTCTGCAATTATAGATATATCTAGCTACAAAATACAATATGGAGACTCTAAGGTGGTCAGTTAAGTACTTGCTATTTATATATCATGAGCAAATTAGTATAGCTATGGTTGTGTTTAAAGACCAGCCAAAATGGACAGTAAATCGCTCCTGTTGGAGCCCTTCTGCCATGTGAACACAGATCGGTCAGAGAGCTGCTGCACTGAGGAGTTCGTAGCTGGAAGGGAGGAGATAGCGACAGCAGAGGAAATGGGAGATCACAGGGTTGACAAGGGGAGGGATAAAAACTGGTCACAGCAAATGTCAGATTATTTCCACATTATGGAGATGAGGGGGTAAAAGAAATAAGCTAACTTACTAGGAGACCGACTACAAAAAAAAGAAATCAGAGGAAAAGCAGAGGAGATACACGAAAGAAATATGAAATTAAGTGAAGCTATAGTTCATGATGAACTGACACCTGATCTGTGCTTTACTGGGTTTCTGTAGAGGACCTGAGCCGATATGTGTGGTCTTATGTCTGCCAAACTTCCTAGAAAACATGATACATGTTTATTAACCAGAACGTGAAAGTCAACTGCAGTCTGCATGGGGTTTTCTGGAGGTACAGTAGTTCTCCTGTTGTGGCTCCTCCTCCTGTCTGGCATTTCCATCCATCTTGAGTCCTCCACAGTCTTCTGAAGTGGGAATGAAAAAGTGGGTATAGTATGATCACCCTCATTAGCCCTGAATGTCTGTCTTTCTGAGAGAACAATCTTTTCTCTGACTACTTGAATTGCTGCATTGTCATCAGCCTAGCTAAGAATTCACAGCAGAAGGTACTTTTCCTTTCAAACTCAATAAGAAACAGGTGTTGGGGCTTCCTAGCTTGTATCTGTAAGATGAGTCCAGGATTCTTCCTGGATACTTCAAGGATTTTCAACAGGGTGACCTGGATATTTTTTGCCTGTATCAGAATCTTCCACCAAAAGCCAGAGAAAGAATACCGAAGACATAGCAGATGCTTTTTGTTATTACAGCCAATCCAAACCTCATGTTGAGGTGAAAATAGTGAGATTTGCTCTCTGTTGTGAATCCTACAAATAGCTAGACTCAGTAGCTAGTACTGCACTCTTTCGACCGTTTTGGTTGCTGCGTTATTGAGTTGCCATAAAAGGTTCATCCATACAAAAAAAGGAAGAAAGCCCTGGTCAATTACCAATTAAATCTATGGTAACTATGAGAAGCTGGGCCTTAGAAGGAACATTTATAGCCCCTTTTACCTGTTCCAGAGGAGCCTCTATGCTAGCACAAGGGTGAATGTTCTGAAGATATCACAAGCAAGGGTCTCTATAAAGTATGCAGAAAAGTCAGTTAATGACTGGTAATTCTCAGAGGGACTATATAAATTGTGTACTGGCCTCCCCTGAATAGTGACCTTCAGGAAGAGATTAAGGTTTGTCGTATATCCCAGTAAAAAAAATTATGAAGTTACCTAGTCAGAAACCTACTGTTGCTACTTCTACATGATAGTCAACTGGATGAAATAATACAGATTTATTTGTACAGACACAGGGGTTGGAAATAAACCCCAACAGTTTATTTATCATCAAGTAGTATTTGAGTATGTCTTTTGGAACAGTTGTATTAGAAGACTGTAGAGTTCGGCAGTTGATTGTACTAAATCTGTTTTTCGTAGCTGTGATAAGCCTGTCATAATTGTGTCTGACAACAAGCTGCCATTTCATGAGCATATGCTTAGGCAGTTGCAATGAATTATGGCACAGCATATCCCCATTATCCCCAGTCTGACTGGTTGATGGAAAACAAAATAATAAAGTGTCTACTAAAAAGGTGATGGGGGTCAGACTCTGGCCCTTATTTAACATTGTTAAATTACAGAATGACAGTAGTGGAATATGGGTTGTCATCTGCTGACATCTTGTTAAACAGAAAACAGAGTTGTCTGGGCTTCTGAAAATGGATGTCAGAGCCAGTGGTTACTTGCAGACATGCAGAACAACAGGTAAGACAAAACAAACTTCTCAGTATGGTTTCAAGTCCCAGAAACTGCAACCACTTCATGAAAATGAAGCTGTGCACATCTAATGGGAAGGCATGGCTGCACACATCACAGGTGTCAAAACACTTAGCCGGGTATAACTGTGTATATGTGTTGCAGCACTCAGGTGTGTACTGTGGAGATCTAGATGACCCGTCCAGTCCCAGAAGGCAGGAGGTACAGGTCAATGAATTTGTTCTTCAGAGGACGAAAAAAAAAAACCAACAAACCCCAAGGGCCTGCAATACACAGGCTGTGGGACAGAACAGGACCAGAACAATTGCAATAAATAGAGAAAAAAAGGAGTCATGCTGGTTTCTCAGTACTGGGGGTCAATGCACACCCAGTCTGAAAGAGGTGACTGTGCAGTTGTGCGCTTACAGTCTTCTGGAAATGATTACATTCATGCCAAAAGAGCCATGCCCAGCTCCCATCAGGTGCCTCCTCCCTCTGCAATTAGAATTTACTCTGTCATTCCTGGGTGATGCAGTTCCTTACCTTCAGGGAAGTTCCTAATTGTTATAGCTGTTTCAGCTCTTAGGAAATTTTCTTATTTTTCTATATAGTCTTCCTTATGCAATGGGGATTCAAAAAATTCATATAATCACAATGTATTTTCTGTTGGATGCAGTGATTACCCTCCTGTATTTAACTGTAACACTGCTTCCTTCTCTGCTCCTCTGTCCTCCCCTTGAAAAGAAGAGTTGGTTCTCAGGCCTCTCATGAATAATGAATTTTTAACCTGTGAACTCTGTCAGATTAGCTTATGCTTTGGGCTAAGTTTTTTTCCATAGTCTCATGCTTTGGGATAATGTGCTAAATAAAATTCTGGGTCGGAACTGAATCTTTAGGAAGCAATGATCCTTAGGTAGATTTTTCACTCCTTTCTCAAAGGCAAAGACCTTAGGTTCTTGTTTGAGTCTTTTCTTGCTTTGTTCCATTTTTTTTATGAGCACGTTTATTCTCTGTACTTTGAGATGCATAGAAACAAAGGGAAGGGGGAAAGAAAGGAAAAGGGTGAGAAAGATCTTGAGCTCTGCAAACATGCAGACAATAAGGTTAATGGGTGCACCAGCATTTTGCGTGTCTGTGCTATAATGCCAACATTATCTCAGTGTTGCCATTTAAGAGCTGCTCTGGGACATCAGTTTCCTGTAAGAAATACCCCACCTCATTACTGACCTTATTTTTTGAACATGTTAGATCTAAAGGGTTGAAGGCAATGAATGAGAACTAATTTAATCTGAGCAGTTGTGATCGTTGTATGAAGCTGTTCTGACTGCATCATGACTTTCCAGGTAGCGTCAAGATACAAAGTATTGTGTATATTTCAAAACTGTCATCAGTTCAAATTGCTGTGACAACACATCGAGTCAAGTGAGTATGTTCCGAGCATCTTCCTTAGCCATCCTGACAAAGCTGCTATGTAGCATCCCCAAATGCTGGTGTTCATTTCTTGGTTAAATCAATCTGTGTTACAAATGTGACACAAATGTGATGCCAGAATTGAGATTACCAATTTTTTCAATTTTCTTTTTCTGCTGCTTTTATTATTTCTCCTTCAAATTATGTCTGCAGAGAAAACCTCTTTAAAAATGTAAGTAGGTTCTACTCTCATGCCGTACTTCATTACTTTGATGTGGTTCCTCCTTACGTCTGTGTTAGTATCAAAAAAATGAGGTGTATTACTTTTGGAACATGGAAACCATTCTGAATAGGCCATGCGGCCTCTAGCATATGCTCACAACCCAAACTAAACATGTTTTGATATCTAAAAGAGTAATTAAGAAAAAGTTCCTTTTTTATTTTCTCCATTTTATTGACCTTTGAAAATGCTAATGCTGAAATATACAGTAAGAGAGTAAATTCATTGGGCTTGTAGTCCAAAAGAATATAGATAATAAAGAATCCCCTGCAAAATTAAGTAGTTTGTTAAAATATCTATGTCCTAACCAGAAATCACTGAGTGGTTTAGTAGCTGTTGTGGGACAGTGATGAGGGTTTCTTGCTTAAATAATCATCTTATTATTAATGATGATTTCTTGTTTTAGGGGAGAGAAGTAGCGTTGGAGAAAAATACCTTTTCTGAAGTTTGCAAATTGCTTTATAGTTAATAGTTATATGTAATAGTTATTAAAAATATTGGGCTAGAAAGAAGTCAGATTCTCCTAAAAATATTTTCTGGAGTGGAGACATATGTAAGCATATTTTACTATATCTGAAAAAAGGCAAAGATCTGTGGAAAATATAGAACTTAATTGCTTGAATTGAATAATGTATTTTCTTATGTCTGTGATCTGATGTGCAAACTGCTTGAAAAGCAGATCCTGTATGTATCTGCATCTCACTTGTTTTCTGAGTTCCTCATTCCTCTTTTAAGGAGTGAATTTTGGCAGGGACCTTGTGTTTTTCAAGTTACCTTTCATTTGTTGCTGGATTGCATTGTATAGCCCACCTTCACTAGGAATTGACATTAAATGTGATGCCAATTACATGGTGACATGGATATGGAAAAAACCTTCACAGATCATGTGGGGGAGTGAAAAAGACAGTCCTGAAGTGGGATCCTTCAGTGATGTCAGAGAGGAAAAAGGTTTTAACCTGAAGGAACGTAAGTCGTGTGGCATGGTGTGCATGGAGGGTGCAGAGTGGGGAAACTGTCAGTCTGGAAATAATGGGGTTACAAGAGTAAGAAAATATGTAAGAAGACTTGGACGTACATTTCAGCTGTGGGTGCTTGAACAAATAGACTTTTCTAACAGCTTTTGTCTACTTCCATTAGCAGATTTTGAGCACAGCACTCTGAAAATAAATGGTTAAACCAGCAGTGAAAATAGCTTATTTTTCAATCTACATGGGATAATCCTCATGTTTCCAGGACAGTCTCCCACACTGAGGCAAGCAGGAGCAGAACTGTGGGATCTAAAAATAACAAGTGTTTTGTTCCCTGAAGTTTTTGAGAGAGCTAACAAGGAAAAGCTCTTTTACTTTGCCTAAAACCAGGTAGCAGGTCTCACAGTAGTCTGGGTAAAGGAGAAAGGAGAGAAAATAAAATGGCACTTGCATTTTAACTACAGACAATGGGAAACGGATGTTGGCAGAGTTGAGTATTCAACTTCTGCTCATGATATGTTGCTTGCTATAGTGTGTCCCTGCAATTGGTAGCCATAGCACGTAAGTTACTGCACCTTGGGCCTGGAGCAAAGTTAAAACAATAAAACAATAAAAATAAAACAATAGGGAACTCACGGGAACAAACAGATTTTGGTTGTGTTTGAAGGATCAAAGAAGAACATCCACAATTAGTGGTGCCAAAAGAATGAGTTATTTGACAGCTTGGTAAATGGACCATTTGATTACCTAACTTGGCAAAAGAACTAACTTTTAAGGTGTCCTAAAGTGAGCTACCTTCATTATAATGCTAGTTGCTGTGGTTTTCCTTCTTTTCAGAGGGGAAAGGAGGGCTTTTAGGTTTGTGTGTTTATTCAGATAGAACTGTACTGGAGGAAGAGGGGGGAGGCCTTGAGATAGTATATGAAAAGGAACATGAGCTGTGGGGTTTGTTCTACCTCCTCACCAGCAAAAATTCATGCCTGTCTCAGGTTCTCCAGACTTTGTGTCTGAATACTTTCAGTGAGCTTAAAGCAGCCTTGAGGGTTGTCAGGGAGGAGGCTGTCACACAGAAACTAGAATATGATTACTTTGGATACTCAAGCACACTGAAACCTGCTGACTGTGAGCAAAGACATTAAAGTAAATTAAGATCTCTTCTCTGTTTAACTCCCCTCTTGTCCATTTAACTGTTCAGACCCATAGTTTTTCCATCCTTTCATTGGAAATAAAGCAGCACATTATTCTGCAAAACATCACTCTATCAGCCTATTTCCCCTTCTGTCCCCTGTTCCTGTTTCTGGCTAGAATATGACCTGTGAAAAACCACAGTACAGCAAACCAGCTGCCAGCTACATAGCAAATGTCTTTCAGACATGCTTAGGATAAACAGAAACACATTTTTTAAAAGGTGGAAAAAGCAGACGTAAGGTATTGTGTAAATTCTAGAGATTCTAGAGTTTTTCTTGTACAGTTAGGAAACAGCAAAAAACTATCAGCGATAAAATGAGAATATTCATAGTACTACTACTAATTAATGTGTGAAATATTCTGAAAAAGCTTTTGAATTATGCATGATAGCTCATGGCTTAACTGAAGACTAAAGACCCTGGCTTCTAATTCTGGCAAAGTTCTTCATTATACAGCTTTTGGTAGATCACTGCCTTCCAGTTTACCCTTTAGTGTCAATGGGGACCACCTGAGGCAGAACTCAGATTGAGACAACACCCCAGCACTGGTCTTTCTCCCAGGTAAAAAAGTCATTTCCAAGTCATGCTTGGTTTTAGTGTTAGGACAAAGCATAGGTCTGTGCATGCTGTGCACACAGGCACAGCACAGGTGTGTGTATGCATAGGCAGCACCTCTCCTGTGTAATATAAAGAAATCTCAGTGAGATGCATCCTGAACCATCATGCTTCTGCTCTAAGTCATTGCTTGCACTTGCAAGGGAAACTCTCCAATACTTAACAGATAGCAGCAGCTGAAAATGTACTTAGGGAATAAGGCTGGGTGGCATTTTGTCCATTATGCAAATCCTGTGTTTTCTTCCCCAGCAGAACATGTCCGCTGCAGATCAGTACATTAAATGCATGATTTTGGATCATATTTATTAAGTCCTTCAGGCCTGCATCTGCTTATTATTGCATTTGTGTCACATATCAGACCTGACTGGGTCTAGAACTTCTTATAAGGAGGAAGTGAGGAATCGGCTACTGGCTGTCCCAAAGTGTGTTCACGTGTGCTTTCGTGTGTGTATGGGTGGCTAAGGCAGAAATAAGTATGTTCTGTTATTTCCATCTAAATACAAAGAAACACACTTTGCTGATTTTATCTGACATTCTTAAATGGTGAAAGGTCACAGGACTGTGACACATATCTCATATACACAGGCATTAATAAATCATTATTACATAGTGTTGTGTTTAAAACTCAAAGTTTTGTCAATGCTTTGGTTTTCTTTTCAACCCTATTTTTATTTCTATCATTTCCTAACTCCAGTGCTTCTGGCGGCCTGTTGGAACAGAAGGTGTGCTCATCACAGTGGCATTGGTCACCATAGTTACAGGCGGCAGAGGAGAAGGTGGGAGGATACTGTGCTTATCTCTGCAACTTTGGGGAAGTGAAATTAGACATATTATAACCTGAAAGAAACATATTGAAGGAAGACAATTGAGGCTATGTTGTGCTGGTTTTCAGTGATGTGTTTTGAATTACAACCATCTTCTGGGTGATTCATGCAGCAGACCATTACTTGAAAACAAGGCATTAGTGATTAACATTCACTGTGAGTAACAAAAGGCAGAAGTGAGTGTGTATGCTCGCTGAAACAAGATGAGCTCAATGTGGAGTCAGACTCCGAAGCCCACACAGCACAGCCCACGCAGCACTGGGATGATGTGTACAGCACAATCAACTTAACTTGCTCATCTTAAATGAAACTTTTGCATCCAGATTAACCCCATTCACTACTTCAGGGAGTAGTTTACGAGCCTCAAGAACAGAGCAGGAAGAGAGGTAGGCAGAACAGTGGGAGTAGGCTTTGGGAAGAAGAGAGTGTAGTGCTGTTGGCTATCCAGAGAAGCTGTTAAATGCAGATCATCTTCTGGTGTCTGTGCTGACACGGGTGCTGCTGGCTCTTTTAATAAAAATGGAAATACTCAGAACCTCTGACATTTGGGCTGTTCTCCTCACAGGATCTTCCACTTCTTCCTCTGGAACTGCATGCTCTCAGCGAGGCTGGTATCATCTCATGTCCTGGGTTCAGCAGTAGCAGTCATTTTTCTCCTCCTTAGTAGCTGGTGCAGTGCTGTGTTTTTGATTTTGGTCT
>WYDI02016973.1:0-16585 GCA_009867235.2 Psittacus erithacus
TCTTTGTCAGTGACATGGACATTGGGATTGAGTGCACCCTCAAGAAATTTGCTGATGACACCAAGCTGTGTGGTGTGATCGACACGCTGGAGAGGAAAAACGCCATCCAGAGGGACCTGCATAGGCTGGAAAGATGGGCCAATGCCAGCCTCTATCCCAAGCACAAATACAGTCTGGGCAGAAACTAGATTGAGAGCAATTCAATGGGAGAATGGTAGGATACTGGCACAGGTTGCCCAGAGAAGCTGTGGCTGCCCCATCCCTGGAAGCATTCAATATTAAGCAACCTGGTCTAGTGGAAGGTGTCCCTGCCCATGGCAGGGTGGTTGGAACTGGATGATCTTCCAACCCAAACCAATCTATGACTCAACAATTTTATTTTTGTAGTAGTTCTTTGATGCAACTGGAAAAGTATCTATCTTTGGTGTTCTTGCTTTTGGACAACAGTTACACTTTATACAACTCTTTCTTTGTGCAAGACAGTATAAAAGAGATGCTGATCATGATTCACAAAGCTCTAATTGATAAGGAAACATAGGACCCCATCTTCTTTAACTACATCTAAGTGCAAGACAAGAAGGTCTGTCTTTGTTATAGGATTTCTAAGTTTATTTCATTTCTAGGTGTATTTTTTCAAGTCCAGCAAAACCTGTACATTAGCAGAGATCAACAGTCAGTAGAACATACAGTTCTACAAACAAGAAATTTTTTTTCCTGTTTGTCCAAAGTGAAAGGTCTAATGAGTAGAACACTCTTCCTTGCAAGTGAAGTATGTTTGCAACTTCCTCTTGATACCTGGAAATGTGAAAGAGCTTCATTATTGTGCTGTTAAAATCAGTATGGTGACTCATTTAATAGCTTAAACAGGTCTGCTCAGAGATCACCACATCTCATTAAATATCAGGTATAGGTTCTATTTCATTAGTCTGTAGGAGTATTGTCCTGGAGAAAAAGGTTTCATGTTAAATAAATACCATTAGCTAAAAGCATCCTTGCCACAAATGGAGTTTTAAATTTGAAATTTAGAGAGAAGTGATGCAATGGCCTTTAAGTTGCAAATAGGCTTTCTTACACAACCTTTACACTGCATTTTTTAAAACTAAACCACAGGTGTTAGTAGCTGTAAAATATCCTATGGATGGAATACTGGTTGTTTATAGAGTTAATGATTCAAGGGAAAAAAAGTTTTATCTTCTGAATCAGTACTGAAACAGTGTGGCACTCTGGTTATCTTTCAGGACACAAAACATAGGTCCTCATCAACTGGCCTCATTAACATACAGTAAATCTTTGTTAAATAAGTATTGAATTTTAATATGACTGATACCTTAATTTCTGGAATCTGAACAGAATCGAAATGCATTTACTGCTGGTATTGCAGCAGCCAGCATTTTGTTTCCTGGGAAAATCTGCAGTGACTCTGCTCAAGCCTTACCGAGAACTGAGACTGGTTGTTATGACAAGGCATTGTCAGGCTTGGCACTTCCACAGCAACCGAAGTTCTCCTCTTCTTTCCAAAGCCCTAAGTACTTTAAAATACCTACTATAAACCCCCTCCCACAGCTCTGCCTCATATGTTTGACTTCTCAGGAAGAGAGTTGCAATTATGTTCAGTTTTCCACGAAGGCTTGGACGCAACAGAAAATAAAATTCACTTATGCTCTATCACAACTAATGTTATTTGAAGAAATTCAAAGGGTGAGTATTAAATCATTATGAAGTAACAAGATAAATGCTTCTATCAAGAAATAATTCTGTTGCTGCTCTGAATCATTTTATCAAAAGCTCCAGGCAATTTTTACCATTAAATGTTCTGTGTTAAATAAATTACTGTGTTGGTTCAACAAACAGAGAACACACGGTTTAGTACATCTACCTGATTGCTCTTTTGAGGAATCAACCAAAATTTTAACTCTAGTTTCCCGTACTCTGAATACCTTTGTCCTGTGCCAAAGTATTTGAAAAATAATACATTTTTAGCATGAGGTGCTTTAGCACAGCTTTAAAAAGTCAGGCAGTGGGATTACAGATGCACGTCTGTAAGTGATGAGTGTACTATTAGGTCAGCATGCCAGATTCATTCTTTGAATTTGCTGCTCCATGTTTTTCTTCTTGCTCTTCCATGACTTTCATAGGAGAGAAGCACCTCTCCTGTGTAGAGGCAGGCTGAGAGAGCTAGACTTGTTCAGTCTGGGAAAGAGAAGACTCCAGGGAGAGCTTAGAGCAGCATTTCAGTGCCTAAAGAGGCTGACAAGAAATCTGAAGAGGGACTTTTTACATGAGCATGTAGGGACAGGACAAGAGGGAATTAC
Organism: Psittacus erithacus; assembly: GCA_009867235.2. Lineage (NCBI taxonomy): Eukaryota > Metazoa > Chordata > Aves > Psittaciformes > Psittacidae > Psittacus > Psittacus erithacus. The sequence continues at coordinate 2,313 of WYDI02016973.1, forward strand.
TTTAAGCTGACAGAGAGGAGATTTAGATTAGACATTAGGACTAGACATTGTGACTGCCCCATCCCTGTCAGTGTTCAAGGCCAGGTTGGATGGGGCTTGGAGAAACCAGGTCTAGTGGAAGGTGTCCCTGCTCGTGGCAGAGGGCTTGGAACTGGATGATCTTTAAGGTCCCTTCCAACCCAAACCATTCTATGATTCTTTGATGCCAGGCTCCCACTATGGTAGCCTTCTTCAGCTCTTGTTTTGTAACTTCTGTTGAGTAATCCTGTGAGCTGGAAAACAACTTCTTTGCTTTCAGCAAGAAAGATAAGGTGATCCCATCAGCAGCTGAGTCCTCCAAGGGCACCTCTGGGGTCAGTTTCCAGAAGTGATGCAGTTGCACATTGGGCTGGAATATACAGAGGTTAAGCTTTGGAAAATCTTGTGACATGCCCAGAGAAGCTGTGGCTGCCCCGTCCCTGGCAGTGTTCAAGACCAGGTTGGCTGGGTCTTGGAGCAACCTGGTCTAGTGGAAGGTGGCCCTGCCCATGGCAGGGAGGGTGCAATGAGATGATCCGTAAGGTCCCTTCTAACCCTAACCATTCCATGATTCTTATTGCCCAGCCTACAGCTGGGTTTTGATAGGCATAATCCTCTTCATTGTCTTGCTTCACTGTACAAGTGCATTCGCAAGAAGAGACTAAAACACAATTAGAAACAGTGTAGGTAAGTCCTAAGTGCATGTAATTTTGTGAGGATAATATCCTAAGCTGCAGTTCCAAGAAATTATATCGTCCCTCTCAATAAACTTTCTTCAAGGTTTGTACATGGTGAGTGATATCAGAACTCTTGTAATTTTGTTCTGAGAGTTAAACAAGAAAAGTGCATCGATTTCTTTTAAAAATAGTTCACTATATCCTCATCCATATGGTGAAGGAGACCCTAGGAAAATATCCTATTCTCCTTCCAAAAGGCAACACCCCACCAGGTACAGTAGGTACCTTCCTGTGATGTACCTGAAGTTACCAGTAACTTCTTGCAGAATTCAGCAACCAAGTAACTGGGAAGGTGTTGAAAAAATGTGAAGACCAGAGGAGCACAAGGATGTAAGTGCATATGCCAGGTCAAGCTATTCCATCTATTCAGTGTTGACGTTTGACCTGTGACCGCATCAGAGGCTTCTGCAAAAGTGCATCAGGAAAAAAATCGGTTTTGTGAAAACATGGGAGAGGAGAAACTGGGAACAAGTTAATACATCTGCCTCAGATGTAGTCAGAAGAAACAACTAGGCAAATTGAATGCATCTGTATCGATTAAAAATGTCTCTATCAATTCCTTCCAGGGTGTGACACCTTCATATGCTAAATTATATAAACTTTTGTGGGAATTGTCTCAAACCGAACACAGGGAAACATCTGATAAATGTAAACTGAAGGAAGTGCTATTAACACCGCAGCACACAAGAAAGTTATTGAAACATCAGACCACACTGAACTGACTGAAAGAGAATGCAAAGGATATCATTATTGTTGTTAAGAACTAATTATCAGCCAATTGCTTAAGTTTGCTTCCTGTGGGTATCTTCCAGGAGCACAGCCTAGTTTATTTAATTCAAAGGGTTTCTGTAAGAAACGTGGTCTGGGTTTGTTCTGTACCACCTCCCTTGTGGCAACGCACAAATTCAGTAATGCTTTAATACATCAGCAGAGGAGTGAAACAACAGGCGCTAAGGCTGGGGAAAACTCTTCATCCAGACTGACAATTCAGAGAGAAGATGTAATTCTGACACTGAATGATTCTCTCCAGGTGTACATCTTGTGATACAGGAAATATGACATTTCCTTCTGTGCCAGAGGATCATTTTCTTACTCAGATGGTGAGCAAAGCGCCTCTCAAAACTCGTGTTTCTTTTATATCGGAGTTTGCCAAGCATAAGAAACCAACAGGCATGAAAAGATTTGGGGTGCCAGAGCTGTGAGTTGGAAACTTAAGCATGGAAAACACAGTCTTACGCAGATGCGGGCAGGACTTTTCTATAGGCATGTGTCCTTATTGTGGAGGAGGTAAGGAAATCTTCCTTTACTTTGCCTCATAAAACAGCAAACTCATACTTTGCAAAGGTTTTCCACCTACAAATCACTATATAAACTTGGTGTGTGCTTTAACCAAGCTCTGGAAAGCAGCCTCTCATATTTCTCAGGTACACCCACCTCTCCTGCAATCCTATGAGTCAGCCAACATCCAGGAGCCTTCTTCCAGGAATCTGGCCTACTCAGAAACCCAGCTAACAAGCACTGGCAATAATCAGTGCAGAGGGCTGACACCATCTTGATAAAGGGGAAAAACCAGAAGAAGTTGGCAAAAACTCCTAACAAAGTCTACATAGACCATTAAACAAAAGGCCCTAAAATTGCTGTGGACTCCTCGTCAACTGTTTTTATCAACTACATAGTAAAAGAGGACCCCACTTTTCTGTCACTGACACCCCAACTTCTCTCATTTCAGTTATGCATCAGGCTTGGTTCAGAGTCAGCACATGTCATGGCTGTGGGTGAATTTCTGATGCCTAAAGAAAGAGAAAGGGCATCTGTTTTTGTCTACTGTCCTATTGCCAACTAGTCATTAAATCCCAGGACAAAAGCTGTAAAAGCAGAGATGGAAGCATCCTCACATGTGTTGGAACTTCCCAAACCAAAGCCAATAAGCAATGATAGCTGGCAGCTTTAGGTTTGGTCTTCCCCAGGCTGATGAGACTGGAGGAGAGCAAACTGGCACCATGCTGGTGTCAAGATAAGTCAACAGAAGCCAGTGGCCTTTTATGCCAGGTGGCCTAAAGCTGACCTGAGAGAAAGCTGAGATGGCAGCATTAAGAGTAAGAGGGTATATGCCCTACTCTTCCCACTGTCTTTCACTGGGGGACTGTAATCCCAGCTGACCTTGTTCTGGCTAGTCTCTGTGGCAGCATGTGATATCTAATGGACAGGGCTGCAAAGAGCACAGAGCCTTTGGATATTGCTCTCAAGAACTGCCCATTGCTGGAGGTGGCATCTAGCAGGTACCGCGACTCCCACAAAACATACTTCAGCAAAAAAAGTAAGCATCTTGCCTGCTTCAGTCCTTCTGAGCATGTCACTCCGTTGCTATGTTCTTTACACTGGGTGCCACTGACTGCCAACAGCACTTCAACACTTAGTCTTCCGTCTGCAAAGACAGCTACCTGGCTCAGCTAAAATAAGGAAGCAAATAGAACAGATGGGAAACTGCTTTCTTAGCCTGTGGAAGTCAGGGGGATTTCTGAGTTTCTCATATCCTGCACTGAGGAAACAGGACCTCTCAAGGATTTTTGTGAAAAATAAGGCATCTCTGCCCACTGCAGAAAAACTACTAATCCACTGGCTCAGACACTTGGCTAGAGCTGTGGAGCAAACAAAATGAGTTCTCACTTTTTCTTATTCAGAGAGTGCTGAAATCCCTCTCCCACGTAATCAGGGAGGGGGTTCAGCTATTCCAGGCAAATTTGTGCCTGATCTGTATCCATCAGTCCCCTTCCACCTCCCTTCTCCCCCGAGATTCCTATCTGGGTATGAGCAATCTTTCCTGTACAAAACAGGACATTTTTTGTAAAGCATACAGTTTTCAAAAATTTGCATTTCCAACAGCGACAGTTTCAGCAGAATAAGTCACTGGCCACGGAGGTGCTGGAGCCTTTCCTCTTCACCATGGAAGGAATTTCTTGAGATGTCTCTTACTGTGTCCCTGCTCGTGGCATAGGGCTTGGAACTGGATGATCTTTAAGGTCCCTTCCAACCCAAACCATTCTATGATTCTTTGTTGCCAGGCTCCCACTATGGTAGCCTTCTTCAGCTCTTGTTTTGTAACTTCTGTTAAGTAATCCTGTGAGCTGGAAAACAACTTCTTTGCTTTCAGCAAGAAAGATAAGGTGATCCCATCAGCAGCTGAGTCCTCCAAGGGCACCTCTGGGGTCAGTCTCCAGAAGTGATGCAGTTGCACATTGGGCTGGAATATACAGAGGTCAAGCTTTGGAAAATCTTATGACATGAGCAAAACTCACTGGGAAGTCCTGATCTGAACATACGCAGCCCAATTTAACCAAATATTGGTCTTGTCTTTTAACAGTGAGAAGAAAAAAAATGGTTTTCCTTTTTTTTGTGTGTGCTTTTAATAATTCTCAGAACACAAAGACAGCCCATAGCTGGAGCCCACATGAAAACCTAAAAACTTCAGCATCTGACTTTCTAATGCTATGCCATTCAAGTGAAAGTTAAATATAAACTGGAATAACTGTCTACAAGAATGGAAAAAGGTTGAAGAAGGAGACTTAAGATTTAAAATAAAAACAACTAAAATGCATGGGGAAAAGAAAATCAGTCACATTTGTTTGAAATAATTACCTAAGGAAGAATAATTGCAAGTGCCAAAACTGGACAAGAGCACGGGTAAGTGATAACAGCTATGTGGAAGTCAAATGAGAGCGGTGCATTGAGGTTAAGAGGGCAAACACAGGAACCCTATTTGCAGCACAGTAAGGAAAACAGCCTGGGGAGGACAGCTCCCAACGTGACTGTTTTACCACCTGCACAGCTGCTGTTGTGTCAACAGTAAGTCAGCTGGTAGCAACCGATAAATAAATGATCATTCACTGCAGCAAAGGACAGTGTGAGCGGAGATGGATTCCTCCCTCCACCAGGCTGCTTTGGGTAAGCTGTAGCTCTGCAGAGACTTGTACTTCCTTGTCCCTCTCACCTCTACACTCTTGGAAACCACACCCTTGAAGTGTTTGTAGGAACTGGCAGGCTGCCTGGCCACCCTTGTCAAAATGGCTTGGCAAATTTGAGCTGAGTACCGAATTGCTCACACAGGGACTGCTTCTACTTAATGAGCCATTTGATACCCAAGGCATGCAATTTCTCTGCACTCTTAGTAAACTGAAGGACCAGCTACATTCTGTATCTGGATAACAGTAAATCACCAACAGACCACGCATGCAATACTTCAACATTGGAACAAATTGGAACATTGACGTTCATGATGAAAAATACCCCACGCAGTTTTAACGAGGGAATGAGCAAAAGGGAGATGAACAATGCTGAGGAATATCTTGTGCCATAGGCCGATTTACTGCAAGACCTTACTTGCCATGGAACTAAAGTTGTCCTCCACTAATTTGTGGTCTCAGCTTACCTTTTAATAAAAATCAGTAAATCTTGCTTGCTCAGTCTTCCACTAGGCCACGCTGGCCTAGCATATTACAAGTAATTTTCCTTTTCTTGTTTTTAACACCTGCAGCAGTGGATTTTCCCCACCTTTTGCCCACAAGAACAGTCCATCATACTTACCAAGGAAGTCTTTCACAGTCTCAAGTACTGTGATACTGATAAATCTCTCAGACAACAGGTCACTGAGGGTGAAAGCACATGCCCATGATGTCTTTCCCTTGCTGACTTCTTTCCTTCTCCTTCCCAACTTCTGTTTCCAACCTGATCCAATTTCACTTGCACCTGGGATCTGTTCCTGAGAGCTTTACCCGAGGCATAACCAGTAAACCAGTGTGATACAGCAAATACTGCACCTCCTTCTTCCCTTCTTTGCTTTTAACATATCCCTAAGGTGGTACAAAGCTTCACCTGCCTTCCCAGCAGCTACCCCTGATACGGAGCTCTGCTCCATAACAGGCTGCCCCTGGCCCTCCCACTGCTGGGTAGAGGTCCCTAGTGTAAGTAGACCTGGACAGGGGAGCTTGGCTTCTGCTCTGTTGCCTAGACCCAGGGCACAAGGTACTACCAGAACATCAAGCCGCACATCATCACCCTTGAATGGCTACGTCTCGCATAGATGCAGAACATCAGTGCTAACAAGATGCCAGACAGCAGGTGGGCATATGCCTGGTAAGCGGCTGAGCTGGGAGAACAACCTCTCACTCAGAAACCTGCCTATGCTCAGCCACTTCCCCAGCTTCCTACTGCAGGCACACACCTGGCAGGTCCCAACAACATGGTTCAGAGTACCTGTGGAGGCTAAAATGCCTGGACCAGCTGGGTGGAAGAGAGTGGGTTTTGTGCTGGCACAGTTAGGGCTGAACAAATGGAAAGCTCTGGGCTGTGTGCTTTGGGATTTGACCAGCTCAGCCCTCTGTGCAGCTTTTTAATAGCACATACCACGCTGAACAGCCTGATCCTGCATCAGTGCTCTAGCAAAATCCATCACCTCACTGGCACTGCTTAGCACCAGGCAAGATTATGGACCATTTAGATGAATCAGGCTAACCACAAGCAACAGACTAAAATGGTTTGTGAAACTGGACATTTGTACTGTGAAACAGTATATTCTTTTAATGCAGTGTCTTGTCAGTCAACACAGTCTTTTAAGTGTGTTAGGGACTGGGCACCTCGTTGCCAACAGTGCACCCAGCCAGATTTGAGCCACAGCATAGTTTGTCAGGCTAATGTAAAAAGCTGGTCTACCTTTCTGTATGAAAAATACCCAGCACTGTGAATGATTCCTACTGCAATGCCAAGAATAATAACAAGCGAGAGAAGAAAGCTACTCAAGTGAGTCTGGAAACCATTTTAACCAGGAATCAAATACAACTGGGTGTTTTTCTTGACGGAGTTTAAGCTGCATTAGCAAAAGTGATGTGATTTCAGCAATGTTTAAGTGTTTATAAAAGCCTAATGCAACAATGTTTTTAGAGGGGGAAAAGACATTTTAAAGTTGGCTTGGAAATGCTAAATATACCATACTTGTAGCAATTCATTCATAACATTTTTCATCGTATTTCTTCTAGAACAGACGAATTCCTACAGCCAGCTGACAGAAAGATACAGATTAGCCCTGAAAATACCTACATGCACTTGCCTGGGCATAGGAGTGTTAAATTTGCAACCTCTGACGTGGGTGAGAAGGCTTACAGTTGGCAAACACCTCCATTGGGAAAGCATGGCAGGCTGGAGTTGCTCTAGAGGTAATAACCTCTTCCCTGCCATCATCACCTTCCAGGAGCAGGGCAGGGAAGAGAAGGCCCGCCAGCTGCCCTGGTAGCAACAAGACAACAGAAAGATTACAAAATCTGTGCTTCCCCACAGCCACCTCCCCCCCCAAAGCAGCTGTTGAAAGAAAAGACTGCTCCTGAAAAGCTGTGACTCAAATTTAGTAAACCTTTTCATGAGGAGAAAGAAAAGTGTTCAAAAAACCTGACACTACTTCCATAAAAAACCACTATCAGAACTCCACAAAAAAATCAAAAATTTTAATTCTGGAACAATGACCTTTTTACAAAGAGATTTTAGAGACTGAGTGTACATCTTCACAAAAGCAACAAACTAAGGCATGTTCTCCATAGCCATGTTTAGAAATTAAGAGATTTTTAAACGCCATGTGACTTGATCTCATTTAAACCTTGTCAAGATACAAGCAGTAAAAATTCTAAAAGTCTGACTTACTTTTAGATGAAGTGGACTGTCGGTTTATACAACTGTCACGAGTATAAGCTAGATTAATTTCAAATCACTGAAATAAATATTCTAGTACAAGCATGGAGCTGAAACATTATTTTAAAGTGCTCTTTAGGAACCCAACGTTTCAATTATAATTAAGAAATGTTAAAGATCTTACATTCCTTACATATCAAGTCTGAAAGTGCAGTATGTACACAATCTACAGTCTTATCTTTATAAATAGGAAATAACTTATCTATATATCTCAAACATGACTACTAGCTGAAGGGAAGCTGAAAGACTATTTCAATTTGACCTGAAATAAGGAAAAAAAAAGCAGTCATCCCATACATACAGATATGGGAATGCTGTATCCCCAGAACTGCCATTTTGGCTGATCTCCTTGATTAATTCTTATCTGGCAGATACTTCACCCACTCATGAAGCATCTGCCAGCACGCTGCCAGCAGAGAATGACAGCATTTCCCTTGTAAAGGAATTGCTTGGGTCTTTAGAACTGGCAAGGCTGCTGCTAAGAGAATATGTAATGAGACATAAGTCCCTTAATTAGAACAGAAGATATATGCACTGCAATGTATTAAAGTTTGCAGAGATAAAAGAACTCTGAACTAGACTGTCAAACAACAAAAATTTGGATGTTTTTTATTTTAGTTTTTGAATGAACTGTAGTGCTTAAAAAAAATTAAGACAAAACTAACATAAGGCATTTGTGACAAACTTAAACGTCTATCCCAACTTTCTCATAAAGCCCTAATCAGTCCCTTTCAATCCAGAACCACCCTGTAGTTGCTAGTCAAGCCTCTTATCCTGACAGGACTCAATCAAATCTCTCCAGCTCACTACTGGTGCTCTCTGATTCCCTCATAACAGTTCTGCAGCATGTGGCATTCCCCTGTGCACAGGTTAAGCCTGCTTCACTCAGGACTAATACCAGGTACCTGTGAAATGTTAGTAGTGTACATCACTGCCCTCCCACATTGCACACACTTTCCAACAATCCCCCTCAAAGTACAACATGATAATGTTTTCAAAAATACAACCTTAAAACAAAGAAGTGTTCATGAATGTACAATAAAAATATTTAACTTCCACCCATCATTTTTCATTTCTTGGCTGCCACAAAGAGCAACTTTGTTTTTCCCCTTCCAGTCTTTTCAATGATTTTGAAACTGGACTTTGTAATTTTCAGACAGATAGAAGAGTATACCCACTCACATATAGTAACATGATTACAGTAAAATCAAAAGCCACAAACTAAAATTATGGTGAACATTCTGTAAGTGGAATTGAAACTTTTGGTCAACATTTCTGCTAGGCTAAAGGCAAAAATACGCTGTACAAAACCACCTTAACATCTGCACGAATAAGCCTCTTGTTTACTTTAGCCTCAGCTTAGTGTGTGGTCAGCCTGAACTATGCAATTTCTTAAAAGAGCAGGTAGATAGAAGACTGTAAAGCTGTATTTCTTCCTAGCTGTACCCATAAGCAGATTCTTCCCTTGCAAAACAACATTCACGTGAAAAAATTTACTGTGGCACTCAGCATTCTGAGTTGAAGGCAAACACAGGTGTATGAGCAACAAAAGTTGTCAGGGTGACAAACGATTCAACGGACTGTCTTCTTCTCCACCTGCAGCAAGCTTGAGCGTCTTTAGCTTTCGTGGAGGATGCTGAGGACTCTTACGAAGGTTGTCGTCCATCTGCAGGGAAATAATGAGAGCCGGATCTGGCAAACAGTAGAATACAGATTACACAATTGTCTTATTTGTCAGCTCTGCCATTATTAATGCTGGTTTGGGATATTTTTTTCCCCTGTTATTCCAGGCGCAGCTAAAACTGATGCCTCGGTTCTTTTCCACTCCCAAAGATATGCTTGTGTTAAAGCAACTATTCATTTCACTAGCATATGGTGCATCAACCCCAAAGGGCAAATAGGTTGCTTCTGCTCAAATAATTTTGCCAGCATTATTGAAGAAAGCAACACTGCTACCTTCTTCTAAGAGACCAATGTTTTTATTTTGTACAATAGCCAAACGCAGTAGCATTTGGGGGAAAAAAAAAAAAAAAAGCTGAGAAAAAAGAAAGCTGATCAGATGTCAAACTGGTAGTATCAATGGATGATTTTGCAGGTTCAGCACCTTGCAAGAACAAACGTTTTTCAAATTAGAAATGTTCTGGGGGTGCTGGGTGAATTTAGATCAGTTACTGATTTCAAAAAGTATTTAATAAAGTACTTGTGGTAAGACCTTTTCAAAGACAGGTTAAAATTAATCTCTGAAATACAAAGATGCTACATTTTCATAGGAAATCAATCTAATGCCCTGCGTGTAATGTGGTATCAAAGAGAGTCTAGTTACTATAGAATAAAGCGAATTGCAGAAGACAGCACAGGACAGATCTCCAGAGATTGTCTAGCCCATCCCACTTCAAGACAGTTTAAAACTTCCACAGCCACTGCAGTACCTCAAAGAGGAGATACAATTCATACCTAAAGCTACAGAAGCTGTTCATAGTTAATGATCTATTTCCTACTCTGGTCTTTTTCAGGAAGAAGTGCCTTCTTTCTAGTTAAAGTGTTCTGTCTGCATCAGAACACTAATTCTTCACAAGTCTTTTTCACATGAGTTGTAAAGCTTTTGATAGGTGCTGAGTGACACAGCCTTAGAGGCAAAGAATACAAAGAAATAAAAGCTGGATGTAGAACAAGCAGAGGAAGAGAGACTGTACATTAGTGACTACAGCGTTCAGCTGGGAGCAAGGAGAGCTGGCAATTGGTCTTAACTTGAAGGACCATTTCTGGGTCTTGATCAATACATTTGATTTCTTTCCTGGAAGGTACTTGCAGAAAGACATCTTCTTTAGTTTGTATGTGCACTTGCAAGATAATGCTTTTGATTGTAATGAAAATACTTTTGAAGTACAAGGCTTCATTATTACTTTCAAATGACATAATTCTTCTTGCCTCTCTACATAAAGTAACTCACTTAGAAAAGAAGCAGTCAAAATAAAATGTCCACCACACAGCTGCATTTGCCATGCAAAAGCATCTGTGAACAAGTAACCACAATGAAGCAGGAATATTAGAGATTGAAGCAAATGTAACCTTTTCAATCAAGTTGGATTCCTTATTTACAAGCTGTGTGAGTTTCTGCAGATTAGCATCTGCTGTATCCTGTCCAGCCGGAGAATGGCCTGGAGAGTGAAGGCAGAAAGATGAAGAGTGAAAAGGTATTTAGAAAAGCTTTCAAACCCTTAAAAATAAACCCACATTGGAGAGAGAGTTCATACAGTATTTTTACGCAAACAAGAATTTAAGTGTAAAAGCCACTCCATGTGAGAAAACCAGAAGTATTAAGCATAAGCTATAGCATACGTGTGCATTTTTGGCAATACTTGACAAAGCACAACTTTAGAAGCCTTGCTACCTCACTTCCCCACAGAAGCTCTAGCATAAACTACATAAAATCTAATTCTGCCTTGGTTCACAGATGGAATACTGAAGTCCTAATCCAAATAAGACTATAGATGACAAAAAGGGGAAAATAAACAAAGCTTACCTGAGGCAGTTAACCTGAAGTAACAAGTTAAAATATCATCACAGAATCGACACAGATTGGGAAGCTGTTTCAAATGCTCTTGTAGATGTACTCTGGGGAAGCACACTTTATAAATTGGTGCAAGGAAACCAAACACAAAGGCATCCAAGGTGGTAGGCCTGAAAACAGTGACAAAACAAAACAAAAAATCAAAGTGACTTAAGTAAGACATGAAGATTACTACAACATAACTGGGTTTTGTGTGTGTCAAACACAACTTAGGACAGAACAGAGCCAGCTTTTCCAGCATTCCATCTTTTCACATCACTCTCTTAAATGCTTTGATTTCAAATTAATCTGGTAAATGTACAGATGATCTACTGATTTCAGCACCTCTGAACTAGAGACATACTGGCAAGCTGAAACAGTAACTTCAGCATTAAAATCCAGTCATGCTGTCATGCTGATAAGCCACGATAATCCGTATTTCTGCAGTATAAAAGCCAAAATCTATGCCAGGGGGCCAGGATCCTCTCTCACAAAGTGGTCCAACTTCACTGACTAAAGGAACAGATCATCCTTTTTAGGAACTGCTGCCACTATGCCACTGGCAATATACGCTTCCTGATCTGTGGACGTACCACAGAAAGAGGAGTGCTCCAAGACATACACCCTCCGCCCATGAAGGTGCTGGTAACACCCCAGGCTTAAAGCAGTTTTTCTACATATAAGCACAGGAGGCAACATTCAGAGGCTAGAAAATCACTCATTAGTGCAACACTAACTCATCAAGAACCTCACATTTTCTTAGCAGCTGTAGTCTGCCTCTCTGGAAAAATTCAGGATAAGGGAGACACCACATTGCCTTACTCCAAATGTCTTCTAAGTGACCTGTTTATTTTTTCATATTTATCTGTAAAGCAGAGTGTGAGATGTGAAACTACTGTGAGGCACTTTTTACATTCTGACAGATAAAAAACCGAACAAAAAAAACCCAAAAAATTTGTGTTCACACAGTCATGTGGTACCTGCCTTATTAATCATTAAAAAGAAACAAAACCTTCAAAACCAAAATACAAACAACAGAACAAAACAAAAAAATCACACTCACGTATCTCCAAAGAAAAACTGGGATGTTCCCAATCTCTTCGACAGGAGATTTAGGCACTCCTTGGCATCCCTGTATATCTGATAAGACACAAAACTGTCTAAGAGCCCTAGGTTTACCAAGGCTACTATGCATAGCATCATTCATCATTTGACAGTGCGCTAGACTGTTTCAGTTCTCATCTTTGACAGCATCAACTTGCAAATTCTTTATTACACAACACATACTTGTGCTTCCACTTCAGTGAGAGTGTAGAGTGGAGGCCCTCCCCTGGTCAGCAAAATCCTGTTCAGCGCTTCCCTGGACATCTTTCCAGGCAGATATAAACTCAGTGGGAAGGTAATCCTTGAGGCAAACCATGGTTTTGTCACACTGCAGTAATTTTCAGCATCAACCCAGAAAGTGTGCAGCTGTATCAACACAAAGAAAAATGTGACTGGAATCTGAGTAAGAAATGTAGGTACTTCTCAAAAGTCTAATGTGCAAGACCTCTGTCACAGAAGCAATAGCACCAGGAATTACTGTAATTTAAAGCAACCAGGCTCCATAAAGGACTATACTCATTCTTTAAGTGTAGGACCATATAGTTAAGACAACAGCTACCTTCCACCTAAAGCAAAACAACAAAGATATTACAGACCTATACACACATGCATAAAATTACATACACACTCATGTTTATGTATGTGTACATATCCACACTCACACACACACATACACTATACATAGAAAATATATTACAAAAAATATTGCAGGCATACAGTATCAGGTTGAAGTTTCTATAATATTCTTTTTAATTTTATACGAATCTTAAAGTATTATAAACAATGGCTTGTAACCTTGCAGGTCAGCTGAAGAGGCTAGCCTATGGTATCATCTGGTCAGAATATATTTTCCTGTACCACTGAAGCCAAAGTAATTCAAGAGATCTGATGTCTGAGGATTTTTATAGCTGTAATATACTTGCACTAAATTGGTGAGGGCATGTGGCCATGTGTTGTTTAGAAATGAAAAATGAAATTATATTGATTTCTCAAAAGTTCTACCTGAACTGTTCAAAAGGTTTAAACAGTTGTGCACCCCACATCAGACACAACACACCTTTTTCAGAACACTCAAGTGAAAAAGAAACAGCAACAATAAACTGCTTTCAGGATACTGTTTCCTAAAAAGCACATAAAATAAAGGTAAATCATAGATGCCTTTTAAAATGTGCTTCATACATTCATTATTATTACTTCATACCCCACAAATAAGTACTGCATTCAGCTCTGGGGCCCCCACTACAAAAGGGATGGGAACCTGCTTGAGCAAGTCCAGAGGAGGCCATGAAGATGATTCTATGGCTGGAGCACCTCTGCTATGCAAACAGCCTGAGAAAGGTGGGCTTGTTCAGCCTGAAGAAGAGAAGGCTGCATGAAGCTTCACAGCAGCCTTCCAGTATCTGAAGGTGGCCTACAAGGATGTCAAATAGGGACTCTTCATCAGGGACTGTAGAGATAGAGTAAGGGGTAATGGATTCAAACTTAAACAGGAGAGATTCAGGTTAGATGTAAGGAAGAAGTTCTTTACTACAATGGCGTCCTGTGTTTGGCAGTCACAGAAAAATAACTTATTTTTCTCCTCCTCAGTAGCTAGTGCAGTGCTGTGTTTTCGACTTTAGTCTGCAAACAATGCTAGTAACACACTGATGTTTCAGTTGCTGCTAAGTAATGCTTTCTCCAATCACGGACTTTTCAGTTTCATACTCTACCAGTGACGAGGGACACCAGAAGCCAGGAGGGGGCAAGACAGGACACCTGACCCAAACTAGCCAAAGGAGTTTGTGGTATTCCATACCACAGCACGTCATGCCCAGTACATAAACTGGGGGAATTACCTGGAAGGCCCAGATCACTGCTCAGGTCAGGCTAAGTACTGGCTGGCGAGTGGTGAGCAACTGTATTGTGCATGACTTGTGTCATTGTGCACTAGAATCATAGAACAGTTAAGGCTGGAAAGGACCTTAAGCTCATCTAGTTCCAACCCCCTTGCCATGGGCAGGGACACCTTACACTAATGTCACCCAAGGCTCTGTCCAACCTGGCCTTGAACACCATCAGAGATGGAGCATTCACAACTTCCTTGGGCAACCCATTCCAGTGCCTCACCACCCTTACAGTAAAGAACTTCTTCC
>WYDI02016975.1:2163-13634 GCA_009867235.2 Psittacus erithacus
ACATTACTGAGCAGCAACTAAAAACATCGGTGTTATCAGCGCTGTTCCCAGACTGAAAGTCAAAACCACAGCACTGCGTCAGCTACTAAGAAGGTGAAAAATGACTGCTACTGCTGAACCCAAGACAGACATTTTATTGTAAATGGGAGGATGTTCTTCTAATTTTTACACTATCTGACAAGAGGATACAACAATGTCCTTCTGGTCTTGCTTCTCTTATTATAAATTTCATTAGTGTGTCCAAAATGATTCTGACTGGCTAAGGTACACATTTAATAAGACTCATTCTTTTAAAACTGACAGTAAAGCAGCAATACACATACTTTACAAATGAGATTCTCCATTCAGCAACTGAATGACTGCAACTCTTTGATAGATTCTCTTCTTTTAAGGAAATTGCTTATAAGAGCTGTGTTCAGCTTTTGACCAAAACCACCTTTCTCAGGATTTCAAAAACCAGGCAAATGGCAAAAAAGAAAACTTTATAAAGGAACTGAAACAAAAGTTTATGACCTGAAGCTTCTGTCTGACGTATTTGAGATATTAATTTTATCTCTCATTCATTGTTTTATAAAGGTAGAATTCTGTTGTTTTTTGGGGTTTTTTTTATGATCTTTTGTTTTTTTTTAAAAAAAGAGAGAAGGATTTTGTTGTAGTAGTGTATACAAAACTACCAGCAGAATATGCAAGAACAATATGCTTTAAAGTTAATGGGATTAATTTTGCATGTCTAGAAAAACCCTATTAAAAATATATGGGTTTGGAACAGGCATAAAATAAAAATGCCACTTTACTGATCTTACACATTATAGGTTAGTATATATCTTAAGTATGTCATTGCTGCGCATCTGATATTCATGCCACGTTAAATAATCTTATTATAACAATGAAGTACATATAACAATTTGTGTGATCAGTGATGGTATTCTGTCTTTTACATAGAAGCTTTTATGTTTGGGTGGGGTTTTTTTCCTGTCTATGGTTTTCTCAATTTATAGTAGCAAAACTGAGAACTGAACCTATTGCATCCTGCTGCTGTTTAAAAAAATAAAAACCAGAGAAAAATATGCAATCTCTGAACAACATCAAGAGCATATTTATACACTTCTTACACATCCTTCAGACCTGGGATATTGCTGTTGAGATAATTTTATTTCTTTTTTCTTCAGGAAATTATTTCATTATTTCTGACTAACCTAATGGGTAAGGAAAAAATACACATATTTTAGAATCCAGAACTTCTAAATTGTTGTGTGTTTTTGTTTGTTTTCAGTAATCAGTAGCACAACAAAAACAGATTAAAGATTAACTTTGAATAGATCAAAACCCATACAATTATTAACAGCAAGTTGAAAAAAACACTAGCTACATCTTGAAGAAATTATCTCACTGCACATACTTTAATATAATTTAATACAATTTTTATTGCTTTCATCACACTTATTCTTTTGTATTTTCTTTAATTTGTTCACAAGTATCCAGCAATATAGGAATCCCTGCTTTTAAACTTATTGGTTTGTATTCTTATATTAACCCATTGCTACCTTAGATGAAGAGAAGGGAATCTCTACCACAGATGAAACTAGGCGATCACCAGCCTATACATGGTAACATACTTGGTTTTCTGTGATGACACGTAGGCTGATCCTGTCCAGTTACACCACCACAGAAAGCAAAAGGGGTGGACTTTATCTCTTCTAAGCGACTACCATCATCTGAAGCAATAAACCCCTGCATACTCAGAATTGTACAGCACTCCAGTTATTTTGCATATGTTTTACATTGTTTTGTTACTTGTTAATGGAAGTGAGACTTTACTGAAAATCCCTCAGAAATAATCTTTCAAATCCTAGCAGTTGTGAAAAGGAGAATATAAAGATGAAAATAGATGTGAGGAAATAAATTAATCCAAGGCCCAGTTAATTTCATGGCTACATATTTTGCTGTGGAAAGTGCTTCTCACAGCCAACAGGGACTCTAGCATTTCAGTATTCATTAAAACCAAAATAAAACACAGCATTGTTTCTAGTCTTCCTTGCTATAACCTTGAAAGCATGAGCAGAGCCTGTAACCAATTAAAGGTAGCAAAGTGTAACCAAATGTCTTCCCACGATGAAGAAAATTAGAAATTATATCCCTGAGAGCTATGAATTTCCCCATTTATCTCACCAAGGGCTTTGCAGACTCGATGATCCCATATCTACAGATCATGTCATTTTTTCATAGTATTGTAGAATACATCTTATTGTAGCCAGCTACCTAGCATTTTTTTTTTTTTTTTTTTAATGCCCATCTGTGAGACTTTGTTCATCTATTTCTTATTCCATAAATCCCCCAAAAGGGGGAGTTAATCAGATTTCATGCATCCTCACTGTTCTGTTTTATAGTATATTTCTCATTTACCTCCCTCTTATGCCATCACATTTAAAAAGAACATGGTAATTCTGATGATGCAGGCTTCTAGCAAATTTTCCCACTCATGTCAAGGATTTTCTCCACTCTTTAATGTTCAAGGAAGCTCTTAAATGCTCAAGGAATGACAATGAACAAATATCACTCAAGAACCTTTATTATTACTCGTAGAGCAGTCCCGAGCACTCAGCCCAGAGCCATATGAGATTCTAGAACACCCTTGTTAACCTACTACCTGGTGTAAATTGATTATGAGCTCCATCCTTGACCATGAAGCTTACTAACCCTCAGCTAAATACCAAATTCTCACAAGCTTTGACATGATGGGTTTTTTAAGCTGAATTCTTCCATACAGAAATTATTATATTCCTTCTGTACATGGAGCATAAGAAAATCAGTCAGGATAGTAAAATCTTCCATAACTGTTGATTAAAAATATAACCTATAAAGTGGGTTTTTTTGCCTTTCCTCACATTACCGAATAGACAAAATCTCTGACTTCTCAGAGTCTTCCAGATTTTCTGCCTATTATGATATGGTGGTTTTCACTTTGAATTTCCTTGCATATTGCTATACTTCTGAATAGATAGGACTAATTCACTAGTAGAGAGCATTTTGGACAATTCATTCTGTGAATACCAACATGACCATGCGTCTAAACTTTACCTCCGTGTTACCAGTTAAGAATGAGGTTCAGATCGGCTCTGAATTCTTGATTCGCCCAGTATACTCAGTTACCATGTGCATAATATGAAGAAATTATTTTTGTTTTGGTTTAACTACTTTTAACTTTGTTTTAGGTTTATTTTTTCAAACAAGTTTTTGTATTGCACATTAAAAGCAACAAATTATATGGTAGAATCACATATAACAACAGCATAGTGTACAAATTCAGTTGATGGCTCTTAAAATTTGCTTCAAAGAAAATACAAGCTGTCATGTACCTGTAAGCATTGCTGCATAATATGCTACAGTAGACTGAATATTCAGAGGCTCTGGCCCATATAATTTTTTTCTGCTTTTCTCCACAGGAGCATTGGCAAAGCTGATGTTTAAAAGTGCTGCAAAGAAAAACAACAGTGTAACTCAAACCACTAGATATCAAACGGCTCAAATTAGCTCATTTTAACAACAATGGGGTGCATGCTTTTCTCTCTGCCTACCTCATCATTTATGGAAGAATAGTTTTCATGGGAATTCAAGCAGATTGTAAATTGCAACTAGGACTGCTATCCACATATATTTTGCAAAACTTTCACTCGAGAAAATGAATTGAATGTTCACAACATATAGATTAGACACATGAAGGAAAGCTTACAAAAACTTATTTATACTTCAGCTGAAAAGTGGAAGAGAGAAAACTCTGTCAAAACCATGGTCTGCCTGGTGAAAAAATGTTGTGCTGAAAGCTCTGAGGAAATGTCCCTCACCGACCACCTCCCAAGGGCCTGCACATCGCACTGCCCTTGCTGCCACCCATCCCTGTGAAATACTATGCATGCACAAAATAAAACGTGTGGTACCCACTAGTAAGGCAAGACCATTTACCATTTTAAGCATCACAAGCTCATATGAAATTCCAGTACCTTTCTTATAATCAGGTTCATGACTGCAAACCATCAAAGGCCTGCTGCTTCAGCATGCCATGTCTGCTACAATTGCCTAAAAAAGGGAGGTTCTGAAGAACAGAAACATTTTGTGTCAAATTAATGTAATTTCAGCTTGGAAGGAAAATCTTTTAGATAAAAAGATATATCTCAACTGCACTCAAGTACTTTCCATTTTTACATGGACTATGAGTTCCCTGGTGCAGGTTTGGAAATGGAAAAAGTGTCTGATAATGTTTTTCATTTCACAGCCTGAGATGTTGTCTTCTATCTCTGAAATATGATCTGTCCCAGAATGACAAGATTTTTCTTACTCTGGTAGTCACTGAAAACTGACAAGTTTTCAAGATACTGTCAGCACACCCTTAAATAAGCTTATATCAGCAATGCCCCATTTTCAGTGTATGTGTGAAATTCACTTTCATGTACTTTCATGTACATTCACTCTGTACAAGGCAGAATGACATTAACAGTATCATGAATTAGGAAACACAACATTTTAAAAAAACCAACCAAACAAACAAAAAAAACCCAAAAAAACCCCACAAACTTTCTATTTTTTCCACTTGACCAAAAAATGTACTGTAAATATTTTTTCAAGAAAATATAAAGCTTTTCATACAAAAATATTGCAATTTCTTCAATAGTATAACACTTTTTTTAGCAAAAAACAAGACATCTTAGCAAAAGATGTTCAGAAGTTACTAGGGTTTTTTTTCCAAAACTATCAAGATTGCTTTCCTTTAAGGTTGTTTTCTCTGAACTACTCAGTCTAAACTAGATCACCAACAAAAGAGCACTTTAAAATACAGAAAATTTTGCAGCCACTCTAAATTTTAAGAAGAATTTTTAAAATTTCACCTGTTTATTATTCTATCAATTTTACAATTTTTTGTTTGCTTTTTTAGGCAGGCTTCATATTGATTTTATTAAATTGCCTTTACAAAATTCCACTATAAAAAAGTCGGCACAAATCTATTTTCAAACTTCAATATAATGAAGTTGGTAGAAACATTTCTAAATTATATACTTTACGGACATGTGATATTACCTTATTGATCATGATAGACAGGCAAATAAGAAGAGAAAGAAATGTCAAAACACATTAATTTAAGAGTGAGCTTCCAAAAAATGCAGAATAGAATTAAATTTTTCTTCCTTCTGATCCTTTCGGAACCTTTGAGTTTCAAATTTCTACCAAACCTCTCACTGACAATTCTATAGCAACTTAACAAAACAGTTTGTCTTCATTGTGCTTATGATTCTGTTATAAAATCACAGAGCACAAAGGTATTAATCTTCCTTTT
This sequence comes from Psittacus erithacus, assembly GCA_009867235.2. NCBI lineage: Eukaryota > Metazoa > Chordata > Aves > Psittaciformes > Psittacidae > Psittacus > Psittacus erithacus. The sequence goes on from WYDI02016975.1 coordinate 7,490, forward strand.
GAAGTGAATTGGGATTTCAATTAAATCCATTCTGTCTGGGTTAAGGAAATGAACTGTTGTTGATCATTCTAGCAAAAAGCCCCAACAACATAATATACAAATAAAATCCTGCTTAGGAATTTCACTGCTTGCAGCTGATACTTTTTGGATGAAGACAAGGTAATTTAATATAATAGTGTAAATTTCCTGAGGTGGCAAAAAATAGTGACAACTGATACCCCAGTCCTTTTTCTGATTTATAAAAAAAAATCCTAATGCAAAATTTTCTTACCCCACTCCACCCCACCCCACCCCCAACCCCTAGAATATCATGACTCATTTCTTTTCAGTTCCATATTACATCTTTCTGCTATCAGAATTACTGTATTCAACAAGGTCTTTAAATGTATCAAGAGATTTTCTGAAAAGATAACTAGCATTTCAAATGAATATAGAAATTAATTTAAATGGACTTAGACAATTCAGATTAGAATGCAATTTACAGCAAATTAAAGGTAATTTTAAAGAGTTTGCTGGCCAAAATAAACTATAGTAAAATTGATAGCACAGAAATATGCTTTTTAAAAATATAAACTTATCAAAATCATAATTTCCAAGGTGATAACGATTTTAAATCTTAAAAAAGCAAGCATCACAGAAACAGTGCTCAACAAAGATCATTCTTAAGAATTCTAATGCATATTTCCTGCAAACAAATAATAAATTACCAAAAAAAAGTCATAATTACGATGTAGGAGGTATTAAGAACAGGGCTCTGTGTATTCACAAAATGCCATGTTGAAGGTGATCTTTGAAGGCATCCCTGCTTTCCATAGATGCATTTTTTTTTTCTCATTTCCTTCCCATGTGAATTTATATGGCAGGTATGAACTGCATATTTCAACACAAGCTTTTATTATCTGGAAATCAGAAATAAAAATATATTTAAAAGAAATTATATATTGATATTCTGTTGACTGCCATACTTCAGATGGAGAAATATATACAAATATACATACTTTATGGCTAGTGTACAGAGAAATACCATTAACTCAAGCAAATAAATATGGGCAGCAGTTTCTCATAACTGCACTAGGACTGCTGTGGAGCAACATATCTTAGTAAGCAATGTAATTTGAGGAAAGGCTTCTATGAAATGTAAAAATATGGCTTTTTATTGTCCCATATTCATAAAAGTATGAGCAAACTCATGTTCTCAGATCCATTTTATATTCCATTTTCAAATGTTTATTTTTTATATATATGTATATGAGTTTGGGAATATAGGCATGTATTCTCCCTTTTTTCACTCGCATCTTTTATATGTGACTCAAATTCAGCAAAGATAATACTTTTTTCTGGCTTAGCTTTTATACAAATGCAGGTCAGAGCATGTTGTCATACTCTGCCTACTGCAAACTCTGCCCTAAGTTTTGCTTCTGCTCCTTAGCAATATCTGGTTTTAGATCCATTGGCTACCTAACTATATCAACTGCATCAAAATATCAACTACATAAACAGCTCAGCAAAAGCCTTGATTAGAAACCAACTAGAACAACTAGGATACCACAGGATGAATCCTGTTTCAGTGAGGTATGTAACTGTACGTACCTTAGTAGAAATCTGAGCACAGGCAAGTGCCAGAGATTCTTCTCTCTAGATCCTCTGTCTGGTCTAGGTGTTCCCATGCTAAGCATGCTAGATGCTATGAAAATCAGTGTACAAACAAACTTCAGATCAGATGCAATATTTTAAAATTGGGTCCATTGAGTTTCCTGGTTCTGATGACAAGGAAAGCATATAGGACTTCTCCTGTCAGCACTTTCTCAGTTACTGATTATGTTCAGCTCACGGAATTTCCTTACCTTCACATGATCTGTTCAGCAAAACTCAGTGGATCTCTCATCCAAGTACCTGTGCAATTCCTCACTAAATAAAATCTAAGATTCTGACTACCCACAATATTTTTAGCTGTATTCTTCTATCTTTTTTATTTATTTATTTATTTTAACTTTCCATTTACTAGCTTCGTTTGATGTACTACATTCTTGGAAGAGTTGGTAAACAATCAGTCTTCATCTGTCTTTCCTGTGTCACTTGCTATTCTGTAAAAGTCTGTTATGTCTTTTCCTTCCTCATAGTCCTTTCTACTCCTGGATAACGAGCCTTATTCTATTCAGTCATTCAGAAACCTTTCTAAACCTGTGATCACCCTTTTGTCTGTCTTTTGAACAGTCCAAATTCTAATTTATTCTTTACTAATGTAATGTTTCAACAGAATGTTTTGAAACCTGGGTACCAAGTTTCCATTCCTATCTTACTGGCTTTTAGGAAGTACAACAGAGTAAAACCTTATTTAAACCTCTTTGAATGAATTTAGTAATAGTCTATGGATTCCAAAAACTTGCCATCCCTAGGTGCCTAAACTTTTTTAAACTTTGGTGTCACTTCAGAACCATTTCAGGTATACCGAAGAAGATATTGACTTAGAAGTTGTCTGTTGCCAATTTCCTTTAAAATAATCTGGTCTTTAAAAAAACAGCTTGGGTTTAGAAACTGCATGCTAGAATGGAGATGTGTGCATCAGATTCTACAGAAAAATTCTTGAGCCCAGATTTCATCATGAGTTCCATCTGAGTATCACTCATTAGGGTTTGGTTTTACAATGATTTCTTGAAAAGTCCTACCTTAATATTTCGTTGTTCTGAAAATTACCCAGTCAGATTAGTCAGCAAGTACCTCCAGATGACTGACAGCCATCTACAGAAGGGACCATAGGAGCTGGCCAGCTACTAGAGAGATCTGCAGGTGTGTGTTTGTGTGTGAGAAATCTCCCAGCAAGCTAAGAGACTCATTAGCTGGCAGCCCCTTTAGCAGGATGAAGCTATTTGCATCTTTCATGTTTATGAGTGCTATGTGTGTGGTTGTGGTGCCCGTGTTGATCTGTTGATTGAGAGTGTCTGCATAGCATAGGTATGCATGTGTGCACATAGTGAGCTTAGCTTCACTACTGGCTGGACCTTGGAACAGAAAACTACAGCAATTAATATATCTGACAGGTTTGGGAAGGAGAAATCGCTTGGGTATTAGAGACTGTCAAATTTGGTTCCACTAAAATTGGGAAAGAGAATTTCCTTGGCACCAGGAGTAAGACAGATATATGTATATATTTATTTCATAATGAAATATTGTGTATCACTGATGTTAGTAATTCTCATAACTCAGAACCACATTTTGTGGCTTTGTTTTTAGAGATTTTGCTGTCTGAAACCAAATAATTGGTTAATAGACTAGACGTAAGGAAGAAGTTCTTTACTGTAAGGGTGGTGAGGCACTGGAATGGGTTGCCCAGGGAAGCTGTGAATGCTCCATCCCTGGCGGTGCTCAAGGCCAGGTTGGACAGAGCCTTGGGTGGCATGGTATAGTGCGAGGTGTCCCTGCCCATGGCAGGGGGGTTGGAACTAGGTGATTTGAATATCCTTTCCAACCCAAAATATTCTATGATTCTATGATTATAAATCACTATGGTGAATTCATTCCTTTTGGGGAAGAAAGAAAAAAAAAAGAAAAAGAAAACCAGTGTATTTGGAGGTTTTTCCAAATTGTTCTAGCTCCAGGCAAATAACATAACCTCAAATCTTTACAAACGAACAAAATGACACATATGGATTGATTCCAAAGCCCTGTCCATTTCCTTTCTCTGTCTTTCTATTGATTTCCCACTTGTGTCCAACAGGGTTTTTAACTAAATGCAAAAAAATTTTTAAAGAGATAAATGTAAGTATTGATACAGTGGATCTATTTGGGGGTCTGTAAAATCAGTTACAAATTTTCTGTTTGAATATCACAAAACATGCTTTGATTAATCACACATTCAACTAAAAATTTAGATGAATTTGGGTTAGCTCAGAAGCAATTCAGAGAGAAAGCATTCACTGGGGGAGAGACTTCTGTATTCTCTCTGCACTAAGGTCCAAGAGAGGGAGTATGAATGGCTTCAGAAATTGAAACAGATATTCAGCTCCAGCATTGTTCTTTTGCTCAGATCAGTTTACACAAAGGAACAAAAAACACTTTTCACTTGGGTTTCCAAAAATATGTAAAACTTCTACTTCATTTTTAAGAACAGGTTAGATATAGACATCTGGTTAATTGGGTTGCTCTGACAGCAAGTTTAGTAAAACAAAGCAACAAACCAGAGAAGAAAAGTTCAGGCAGAGCAGACCTGGCAGGCCACATCCCTGAACAAAGATAATGTATTACAGGGCCCTGGGGTTGCAATTTCGAGTACAAAATTATATTGAAAAGTGAAGTAAAGAACAGTTAATTCAATTTAAGTAACTGCAAAATATTCATAAAGGCAAAATATAATTACTGCATTGGAATTTGGTCTTTCATTCCTGATCTTGTAAAAATTATTTACCACTCCCCAACTTAATCTACAGAAGCACAACTGTTTTATCATGACCATTGCCTATGTCTCTACAGTCTTCACAGATGTTTTTTCGATTACACCGTCACAATCTATGCAGAAGGAATGTACTTTTGCTCCTATAATGTAATAATATGGTAAAGCAACAGCACATCTGTTCAGAGAGGCATCTTTTTTTTGGACAAAAAATACATTCTTTTTTGCAATATATTTATGGTTTACAATATTTATCAATGCACTGGAACTAATCTTAGAAATACATTTAAAACACAAGTCAATTTCTAGGGAAAAAGAAAATTCTTTGTTATTTCATATCACAGCCAATGCCTGCTGTGTGTAGTCAATTAGAACTGACCCCTGTGCAAAGCACACACAAAATATGATATTCTCCATTCTAAAGCTACATGTGACTCCTATAATAATTAGAGTGTCAAATTCCAATGTAACTGTCAAAAGAACCCATCCTCTGTAATTGGATTTCCCTACGCTACAGAAACCTATAATTTATTCTGCTTATGCTATTATCTTTAAATCCTAATTAATATTTAAATTCACATTTAACTGAATTCAGTAATGGCATTCTATATGCTAATTTGTTTGTAGATACAGGCCATCTGTTGTGGTGTAGGGGCTTCCCATCCTTATTTAATAATTTACAGACAAATGGATTTTCTTTTAGCTTTATTTCTCTTCTTTCCATTTCTTTGTTTTAGCTCATAAAATCTGAACTAAAATTAAGCTCAAAATTAATTTCTTACAGACTAAATACATAGTTCCATAATATTCATATAAAAACAATAATTTACATAGGGAGTTCAATCTCCGTGTTATTTTTTCAAATTATAAAATTATAAACATTCTTTGTATATTGTACAGTTTACTGACAATTTTGTGATCTAGATTACATTAGTTCCATGGGCTTTTATAACTTTACCAAATGTTTTAATGATAACATTTCAAAAGAATTAAGCAGGTGTTTTCTAATTTCTTGATGAGGAGATAATGCTTTCTATTTTTTGGATTACCGCCAGTAACACATCTTTACGTTTTTACTTATGTAAGTTATACAGAGTTCACTCATACTTCACATGCGCTCTCCCCTTCCTTTATTTTCTATATCTTTATCACTTAAATAAAGAAACTTTGGAGTGACAAGACAACCATGGGAAAAGTAAATGCAGCTTCAGCTTCAGATTCACTGAGTCAGTAGTACTTGTGGTGCAGATGGTACAAAAAGTGCTTTATAAAAATTAGAGGAAAACATAACATTTAATTTTATTCACATAGGACCTAAGCCCTACTTATTCCACCTTGCTGTAACACCCACCACCTCTGGGTGAGAACTCCGCCTGATTATTTACATAGACCAGAAGAAATGGAAAGACAAAATTCACTACCAGATGCCCTGTTTCTTTCACATAAAAGAAATGTAGCTGTGTGGTTGGGCAGGAATTACCAAATACTGCAAAAAAGTGCGGGTCTGGAAGATCAAGTAACCAAGAACTAAGTGCATGTGTCCTGGGTTCAGCAGAAGCAGTGATTTTTCTCCTTAGTAGCTGGTGCAATGTTGTGTTTTTGACTTTCAGCCTAGGAACAGCGCTGGCACCACCGATGTTTTTAGTTGCTGCTAAGTAATGTTTGCTCTGATCAAGGACTGTCTGAGTCTCATGCTCTGCCAGGGAGGAGGGGAAGCCGGGAGGAAGCAGAGACAGGACACCTGACCCAAACTAACCA
>WYDI02016976.1:3805-17821 GCA_009867235.2 Psittacus erithacus
AAAAATTATTAACAATCCCAAGGCCACTGGCTGGGATTCTGATAACTATTTGAAGGAGCAGCACAGCTAAATCCTTTGAATCTCCCAAAGGAGCCTGAAGTCCATAGAATGATGAATGTGCATCCATTGCTTGCGATGGCATAGATCACATTGTGTATTTTGAGCACCGCCTTTTCCTAGGGTTTAATCCTACCTCACCTCTAACCTGTAACACTCACTTAGCGTGAGAGGTGGAAACACAGATCCTTCTCCTAAATGCAGGAGAGGAAAGGTGGGAGGGGAGATGGGAAGAGATCGTTAAGCTGCCTGGAGAGCAGCCCCAAACAGAGGGCTTTGGAAGTCCTTGGAGCAGCCTGGAACTAAAGCTCTTTTCCTGTCCTTTTCCTATCTTTTCCCTATCTCTTTCCCACCTCTTTCCCATTCAGGTAGAACACGTTCATTTCTACCTGAAATACAAGTTGCTGCTTGGTTTCATACCAGATTATATTTGGCTTCATCGAATACGTTGCATCAAAAAGTCAGCCTGAATCAGATCCTCCCAAGCACGGGAGGAAAGGGAAATTCCCAGCTTTGCCACAGATCCCCTCCGTGGCTTGGGGATGTCTCTCACCCTGACTCAGTGCCACCAATTCCCACTGCAATCCCATAAAACCTCCTCAAAACCTCTTTGAGGGAGCCTGAACGCACCTGCATGTGGGTTCACGGTGTCGCTGCTAACGCAGGGGGTTGGACTAGATGAGTTTTGAAGGTCCCTTCCAACCCAAACCATCCCACGATTCTCTGGTCTTTGCTCGCCACGGCTCAGGCAGCTCTGTGCTTACCCCTGCTGTCACATGGGTGGACACTCATTTGTGGTTAAGAGGCAGACTTCCTGACCTCCTCTGCGGCTGCTTGTCCCTTCAGCCTCGAGGTTCGCTTGGGGCATGTCATGTCTAATCCTCCAAGCGCTACGTTTCTCTTTTCTTTATTCCCTGCAGGTCCTGGTTGCCCCAATAACAGACAAAGGGCAAACATGGAGGGACATCTACCTGCCCGGAGAGGGGCAGCTCTGGATGGACACCAACACTGCCCGTGTGTTCGATGGAGGCACCATCCTCAGGAATTACTCTGCTGGCCTTGCAGAGGTGCCAGTCTTTGTGAAGACCTCCTAACTCCAGACTGCTGTAGCTCTGGGGCCTCTCTCAGAGCAGCATTGGCCACGCGTGCTCTCTCTTCCCTGGGGCTCTTCCCTGAGGCTCTTCCAGCCCATTTGCACTGTTCTGAGAACCCTTTTTATCAGTATTATCTTACCAAAAGCCGTTTGAATCTTTCCTTACTTGCTCTTGTTCTAAGAGAGGAAGCGCAGCTTTGGCACAAAGACACGTTCATGTGGAATGGTGGCCCCTGTGTTTCCAGGCTTTGCCCAGCGCCGTGTTTGTGTGCGAGCTCAGGTGGGCACATCCAGCATTTCCAGGCCCTTGGCACCATGCTCATAGATGCTGCCTTGGCCAGAGAGTGGATTTCCCAGAATAGGAGGTAAATGAACATCAGCTTATACCCAATGGGATGCTTTGTGTTTGAAGATGAAAGCATATGCAGAGAAAACTGACTATGAGAGCTCTCTTCACGTGCATGGACATCACGTGTGCTAAGCGCTACCTGCTTCTCTCAGCTGATGCTGGGTGTATGGTCCCCCAGGACAGTCTTTGGTAGCAAGAGCTGACTTTGAGGATAGCCAGGAAAACTGGGTGAATTCCAGGTCTATTGGCAGCAGGTTTCTATGGAACAAAAGTAAACTTGGCCAAGCAAAGAAGGGGCTCTAATTGATGTGGTCAGACAGGATCATCATCCACCTTGGAATACGATCTCTGGTGCTCAGCACTGAACTCCCACGGGCCCCAGCAAGGGCTCTTCATCATCTAAAGATGATGGTGGTGGTTCTTTTTTCCTCTCAATTATTCCCTGCAGAGCAACACGGATCCAGCATGACCGGCCTTCCATCCAGCAGAAACCATTGCATAGGCAATCCACATGCTGAATGTGCGTTTAGGGAGATGACTGGCTCCTCTGATAGCCCAAGTTATGGACGTTAACATGTACGTTAATGGGGTGAGTTCAAAGGCCGGCCTTTGAGGGCAGGATGAGGTGGTAGCTGGGACTGAAGTGGAGAGCAAGACTGTGCTGCTGGGCTTGGGCACATCCAGCCCCCAGTGATGAACTGCATCAGCACCTTGGATTGGTGTGGAAATGCTGCTCTACCAAGCTGTGGCTCTGCTGAAAAACGCAGTTTAAGGTGTACTAGGTCCTGCCATGCAGTTTTCCCCTGAAAATAACTGGAGTGAAGGCAAAGATGAATAACGTTGACCCAGCTGTGGAAGCCCAGAGAAGCAAGAGGTGCACAGCAAAGGCTGGGATGTGGGAAGCCCCTCAGCTCCTTGTCTGGTCCATGGAGGTACAGGATGGGGCCGGGGGATCACCCAGGGAAAGATGACAAGGCCTGATGAGGCAACCCAAGGCATGCCTGGAAATGTCAACGTACCCGTGACGGCTTCTGAGACGCATGAAAAGGCACAGACTGACTACAGGAACCTCTTGCCAACTGTAATAGAGAACTTATGAGAGGAGTCCAGCGCTGGAACGGGCTCTTCAGGGGGGATGTGGAGGCTCCATCCTCGGACACCACCGAACCCTGGCTGGACGCAGCCCGCTCCAGCAGCGGCTGTTGGTGTCACAGGGTCCTGCGCCGGGCATGGCTGCGCTGCCCCTGCCGGGACCATCTCCGGGCTGCACCGCGGTTCCTGGAGAGGCCTCTCTGCTGCCGGTGCTCTCCTCTCCTGGGAGGGAACCGGGCATCCAGCGAGGGGTGCAGAGCCTGCTGCTCGTACCAGTCCCTCCTCCTCTGCCCCCGGGCTTGGCCCCTGCGCCTGCGGAGCCTGCGCCTCATCCCAGGCTGCTGCCGGCTTCTCCTCCTCGAGTTGCCCAGGACGGCCCAGTCCCGCGGCAGACCCTGCCCCGCGTTGCGGCCAACGTCCGAGGCCACGCTCCAGAACCGCCTCCTGCTCCTCAGGTTGGATCTCCGGCCCGGCCACGACCCTCGGCGGCTGTTGCGGTGCCACCTCCGGGACCTGCTCCCGGCTGAGCCCCTGCCGTGGCCACGGGCGCTCGCTCTTCTGCAAGAGCCGCCGTTCCCGCGGCCCGAGGGACGCCGCTGCCCCGCGTCCGACCGGCGGCGCGCGGGTCTCTCCCTGCCCTCTTCATGGCCCCCGTGGACGCGGCCGTCCCGCAGGGGGAAGATGTGGTTAACGGACCGCTGGCACCTTGGGCACACGGATTTCCTGCGGGCCCACTCCTGTATGCAGGGGAAGCAGAAGCAGTGCCTGCAGAAGCTCATGCAGACTTCGTTGTTGGGGGGCTCCTGGCCCGTCGGCTGCTCAGCAGCATCCATCGGCGCCGCCCGGGACCCCCGCCTGCTGTTGGCGGGGGAAGAGCTGCCCCGCTCCAAGCGCTCCCCTTCCGCCATCTCACCCTGCAAACCAAAGCAGCACGGAGCTCAGGCCCCCTGCCCTGCCCTGCCGGCACCACCTGCCCGAGGCCGGGAAGCCGCAGGAGGTGCCCGCGCCGCCTTGAGCGAGCCGGAGCCCATCCCAGGGCGGGCGAGCGGCACCGGGGGCATCCCCGAGCGCTGCCGGTACTGACCTGTCCGGCACCGGCCGGCAGGAACGGGGGGGCAGGAAAGCGGCTCCCGGCCTGGCCGCGACGGCAGCGCAGGAGCGGGGGGGCAGGTCGGGAGCGGTGCCCCGGGCCCTGTCCCCGTCGGCGGCTCCCGTCGGCAGGAGCCCAGGGGACGGGGTCCTTCGTCCCCCCGCAGCTCCTGTCCCCAGGCGCCAGGACAGCGCTGGGGTCCCCGGGGCTGCCGCGCTCCTCAAAAAGGGGGATGTGAGCAGCGTCACAGTGCCCGCGGTGACATCGCCGGGCTCTGCGGCGCCGATGGAAGGCACAAGCTCCCCGCGAGGAGGCTGCCAGCGCCAGGCGCGGACCCGTGAGAGCCATGCACAGGGCCGGGATGCCGACGGCGCTGACCCCAGCGGCTCCCTGCGAGAAAAGGCTGGGAGGCTGCCAAGTCTGCCGCCAGGCTGATGGGGAAGGGGAAAGAGAAAGGGAAGGGGGAGAGGAGGAGAAAGGGAGAAGCACAGAACTGCAGAGCAGCTCCGCTGGAAGGGGCTTGCAGCGATCCCCTTGTCCAGCATCCGATCACATCAGGGCTTGTCCGAAAGTGGAAGCAAATTCCACTGCAGCAAAGGCTCCTCTTTCTCCTGTATGTGAAGCTCCTGGTCAAACCTTTGCTCTTCCTGGGGCAGGGCAGTGGCTGACCCTCCTGAAACAGGCAGGCAGGAATTGGGAGACAGGGAAGCAGTGTCCCTGCAATGCATACACCCCACTGTGCCCTGCAGTGTGTCTGTACCGGGCCCCGCATGATGACTGGCACCCGCTGTCTTCTCGGCCTCAGCATCCTGATCCTGGCTGTGGGGACCATCCTGCTCACCACCACCCGACGGCAACAGGTACGGGGCTGCTCAGACCCAGGGGCCACTTGGGGTGGGTGGTGGTGAGGTCCTCCCCGGCAGGTCCCTGTGCTCTGCTCTGTGCCCATAGGGTGACAAATGGAGCTGGTGATGCTGGGGATGGTGGCAGCGAGTGGCAGCACCAGGGAGACCAAAGACCCCTGCGGGTCCTCCCTGCGACCCAGGGGGTACCTGGGCATGTCCCCAGGGCAGGACAGGGCAGAGCAGGGCTCCTTGGGACCCTGGGGGCAGCCTGGCCCCAGAGCAGGCGGGCAGCCCCTGGGGGCCCCGTTGTCCCCAGCCCCATGGCTCGACCCCCCTCCCTGTTTTGTCCATGGCAAGCATGGGATGTGCCCCAACTGCGTGCACTGCACCAGGGCTGCCCAGGAGCTGCAGCAAGTGATGCTGTTGCCATCACTGGAGATGGGGTCATTGCCTGCACAGGACCATGGCATCTGGCAGGCAGTGTGGAGGGACCTGCAGGCAATGCAAAGCGGGGCTGCCTCTCCTGCCACAGCCGGAGCAACTCTGGCTTCTCCACGAGCCTTGGCACCCCTGAGAGCCTGACGGATGTCTGCCTGACCCCGGACACAGGGACCCCCGTGCAGCTGGGGTCTGCCTCCTCCCTTGGATTCTTGCATGCCGGTGGAGCCTGGTCAGCACTGAAGAGGCACATGGCCAGGAAAAGGCTGGAAGTGCAGCTGGAGGCCCTGCCCGTGCCAGTGCAGCTATCCCAGGAGCAGGCAGTGCAGCAGCAGGGCTGCCATGTCCTGCCAAAGCTCATCCAGCCCGGGCAGAGCCAGCCTTTGCCACGGCGCAGGATGTGCCCCTGGATGCAGGCAAAGGCAGATGCCGTCACAGACACTATCAAAGAGAAGGAAGTCCGGAGGCTGTGGGGGGACCCCAGCCCCACCGAGGAGTCCCTGGATCTGCTGGTGCCGTGCCCTCCACCGCTGCTCATTCCTCTGGCCCTGCAGCTCCCTCAGGAGCACAGCACATGGAGACCCCGGGTCCTGAGTCAGGCCAGCACCATGGGGCAGCCCATGGAGGGACAGCAGGAGCTGCCCAGGCAGCACAGCTCTAAGGAGCACACGCACAATGACAGTGGTGCCTCTGCTCCTGCAGCCAACCATCAGCCTCAGGGACCATCACAAGTGAGAGCCTCCTTCACCCACATGGGCAGCTACTGCAGCAGGAGTTGTTCCGTGGCCTCTTGGCTCTTCCTCAGCCCAGCCAGCCCTTCCCAAGCCAGCCCACAAGGCAGAGGGACTGGCAAAAGGACCAGCATCAGCTTCAGTCCTGCAAAAGAGAGATGCTGGCCTCCAGACCAACCTCACCACCACCCAAAGCAGGCATGAGGCCAGCCTTGTGACAGGAGCCAGCCTAGTGCTTCAGTGGCTATTGTCATCTCAAGGCTGGAGCTGAGCCAGGAGGTGCACAGCAAACTCCAGGTACACACTGCAAGGAAATGCCTGGAGATTGAGCTGCCCAGGACCCCGGCAGCAGTGCAGGACTCCATGGCCATGCACCAATCACTGCCCAAACACCTTCGGAACGAGACTCGTCCCCTGTGGCTGCGTCGTGGCAATGGCCCCTGCCTCAAACCACGGTGCCAGAGAGCCCAGGTCACACCCCAGCAGCACAGGGCACCCCTCGCCTCCCGCTCAGTGCCCGGGTCCAGCACTGAGGCCAGGTTCGTGCCCCAGCAGCAGCAGGTGACTCTGGAGCCGCACACCCGTGCCCTGAGGCTGCAGCGCTGCGGGGGCCAGCGTGGCACAGAGAGGCCATTGGAGCAATCAGTGCCCGGGAAGGAGCGAGGTGGGGCAGTGCCCCTCACACCCCTCGCAGCCACCCCAGCACCCAGCACCTCCCTGAGCCCAGGCAGAAACCCACCCAGCTGCCCTGAGGCACCGAGCTGGAGCAGGAGGCGCATCCTGAGGGAGCTGTGTTTGGGCTTTAAGGAGATGGCCGGCAGCTGGAGAAAGGGAGATGTGACAGACAGGAAGAGGGGCTGGATCCTGGAGAGGGATCCCACCATGGCCAACATGCCCAGGGACACAGAAGGCCCTCAAGGTGGTTTTTGTGTGGATGATGAGGGGCACGTGGACATGGCAGTGGGACAGTCACAGCCAGGGTTGACCCTGGTGGTGGCAGCAAACAGCATCGAGCCAGTTCCACTGCTCCAGCTGAAGCCACAGCAGAAAGCCACCATGAGGGGGCTTCAAAGTGGCCCTGGGAGGGACAACGGTGGGAAGATGAAGAGCAGGGACAGGGGTTCACAACTGGAGTCCAAATAAATCCTCTTTCTGGCCTGAATGTGAGAGTTGCTTTCTGTGACCTTTGAGAGGGATGTGACTGTGGGCTGGAGAGGGGAGCTGGGCAAGGGGCTCTCTCAGCCCTTCCTTGTAGGAGAGATGCTCCAGCCCCTTCATCTTCCTTCACCTTCTATGACCTATGGCACAGCCCGGCTCACATTTGTGTCACCAAACCCGTGTCTTGGCAGGGACAAGCACCGAAGAGACCCATCTCCAAAGGCTTCATCCGGAATCCCTGCATGGAAACCGGCCGTGTTAGAAATCACTCCTTGATCTCGTCTCAGCAGACAGCTCAGGAAGGGCCAATGACCAAGACCTTGCAAAGAGTCCAAGGTCAGGATGTGCTGGAGGTAGAGACTCGAGGCCCCGCTCCTTGTCTCGAGGACAAGGCTCCTTTCCTGTAATGCTGAACCCTCTGCTCATGTTTATTTCTACGCTTGGAGACAGAAGCGTGTCCTGAGGTCATCTCCTTGCCTGGCTGGAAGGAAGTGCTGATGGTGCAGTTCCTGGGAGGCCTCAGCGCTGCGTGGGGCTCTGGGGAGGAAGGGCTTTGTGGAGGAGTCTCCCCCTCAGTACCCCAGCCTGAGCAGCGCAGAACCTCAGCTCCCCCTCCTGCCTTTCCCCATTGTCCACCGTGGCCCTGCGGTCCCTGAAGCCCTGTGATGTCACCAGAGTCCCTGTGACACCGGGTGCCACCTGTGACATCGCTCACAGAGGCAGCAGCAGCCCCAAAGGGCCCCAGCGCTGTCCTGGTGCATGGGGACAGGAGCTGCGGGGGGACAAAGGGCCCCATCCCGCAGGCTCCCTGCCCATGGGGACAGGGCCCAGGGCACCGCTCCTGACCTGCCCCCCCCTGCCCCTGCACTGCCCCCCCCCGCCCCTGTGCTGCCCTCACGGCCAGGCTGGGAGCTGCTCTCCTGCCCCCTGCTCCTGCCAGCCCGTGCCGGACAGGTCAGTCCCAGCCCCGCACGGGGAGCACCCGGGGACGCCCCCGGTGCCCCTTGCCTGTGCTGGGATTCTCTGGCTCCCTTGAGGCAGCACAGGCAGCTCCGGGGGCTTCCCTGCCCCGCTCTGCTGCCTCGGGCAGGTTGTGTCTCCAGGGCAGGGCCTGAGCTCTGTGCTGCTTTGGTTTGCAGGGTGAGATGGCACTGAAGGAGCACTCAGCAGATCAGGGCACCTCTTCCCCTGCTGCTGGCACCAGCCGGGGACCCGTGGCTGCGCTGATGGATGCTTCTGAGGAGCCGATCTGCACCATCTGCCTGGACACCGCCTGCGATGAAGCCCACATAAGCTCCTGTGGGCACTGCTTCTGTTTCCCCTGCATACAGGAGTGGACCCGCAGGAAAGCCATGTGCCCGCTGTGCTGGCTGCCCTTCCGCCAGATCCTGCGCAAGCTGGGACCCCACAGCCACGAGGTGCACGATGTCAGGGACATCCAGAGCACAGGGAGATCCGCACAGCGCTGGGCAGAGAGGAGGCGGCGGTGTCCCCCAGGCCACCAGCATGGCATCTCCTCCAGAAGAGTCCCTGCCCATGGTCACACCAGGGCTGCAGCGAGGGGCCGGAGCAGGTCCTGGAGGTGGCACCATGATGGCCAGCGACGGCCTGAGGATGGCAGGGGATATATCTCCTCGAGAAGCAGGAGACAGCACCGGAGCAGGGCTTGGGATGCTGCTTACAATGAGGACCAAGCTGTGAGGCTGGAATGGGACATCCTGGGCTCTTTGAGGAGGAGAAACCAGCAGCAGCAGCCAGGCTGGGGCTCCAGGCAGTGGCATGCGACAAGGAGCCGATCCCAGCACAGGTTCCACAGGAGCAGGGGTCCAACGTGGCAGGAGCACTCATGGAGCCACAGCAGCAGGGGTCCAACATGGCAGGAGCACTCATGGAGCCACAGCAGCAGGGGTCCAACACGGCAGGAGCACTCATGGAGCCACAGCAGCAGGCACTGGAGAGGGAGCAGGGACAGGGAGCGTCCTATGCCTTGGAGAGACCATGCAGCACATTGCCCAGGCGAGGCCACGGGGGGTCGCATGAGGCACCCTGGCACCTCAGGGAGGTGGTGGGGGGAGCCCGGGTCCCAGTGAGGAGTATTCCTTCCCCTATAGATTGGATTAAATGGATATTATAGAATCATAGAGTAATGGAATGGTTTGTGTTGGAAGGAACCTTAAGCTCATGTAGTTCTACCCCCTGCCACGGGCAGGGACACCTTCCACTAGAGCAGCTTGCTCCAAGCCCCTGTGTCCAACCTGACCTTGAGCACTGCCAGGGATGGGGCAGCCACAGCTTCTCTGTGCACTGTGTGCCAGCGCCTCAGCATCCTCACAGGGAAGAGCTTCTGCCTTAGTTCCCACCTGAACTTCCCCTGTTTCAGCTTGAACCCATCACCCCTTGTCCTATCGCTACAGTCCCTGATGAAGAGTCCCTCTCTGGCGTCCATATACTTCCTTCTACAGCACTCTGTCTGTATTTATAGCTGTGGAAAGGACACAAAGGTGTTCTGCTGACAGGCAGGTACTCCACAAAACAATCACACACCAGCCATATAACATGCACAGTTGATTATACAAACACACTAAAGCAAACAAGCATACTCACAAATGAGGTATATATCTGTATATATATATAGTAAATAAGCACAAAGCAAATCAGTTAAATATGTATAGCACAGAAGAAAATTAGCAATGCATCAAATCATTACTGCATAGAGCAAACGGAGATTAAGAAGAAACACATCACCAATCACCACCAAATCATCCTCCAGGCCCACACTTCCATTGGGAAGCTCTGTTGCAGCTGATGCCGGGAGTCTCAGACAATTGGGAAGATTCCTACACAGCGCATCCACCCAGAGGTGAGGTTTTGGATTCGGCTGCAAGAGGGTCGTGCTTTTATTCCCTCACAGACAACCAGCTTCATGCCGGCTCTGCCCGTGCTCACTCGTGCGGCTGTGCAGATTCTCATGGTCTCACTGCGGTCCACGCTGAGGGTGTTGGAGAGCTGTGAACGGTCAATGTGAAGGTCACAGCGCAGCAGCACCCTCACGTTTTCCTGCCTCTTGCCAACAAGCAGGCACAGGAATATTACCGAACACACTCCGTCAAAGCCATGCTGTCGTGTTTCCCACTGACACGAGCGGGGATCAGCTCTCGGTTAGCTCCCATCCATCAGCAGCTGTCTGGAAGCCGCCAGCCAGCGAGGATGAGCGCTTTCCGCGGAGGATCCTCGCTCGGGACGGCTCGGAAGGGGCCGCGGTGGGGCTCACGGCACTAGCGACCTGCCCCAGGACACGCTGCCTGACGGACACCCGCCCCTGCCCGGGCCCGGCGCGTCGTTACGGGCCGCTCCGGAGCTCCCGCTCCCCTCGCACCGCCGCAGCCCTCGACAGCACCGCGCTCCCGCTGCCCTCCGCCCCGCGGAGCAAAGCACGACGGGAGTTGTAGTCCTTCAACCGCCAGCCTCGCTGGCAGCCGCCGCCAGGAAACTACAGCCCCAGCAGGCACCGCGGCGCCTCGGCCGGGCGCGGTGCATCCTGGTAAATGTCGTCGCCGCGCTGCCGCTGGAGCGGATACCGCGGCGAGCGGGGACTGCGTTTCCCGGCGGGCGGTGCGGGGCCGGCGGCAGGCCGGGAGCGCCGGGATGGCGGTCGGTAAGGACCTGCTGCAGCTGGACCTGTACGGACTGCTCGGGGTCGGCGAGAAGGCGTCGGAGAAGGAGGTCAGGGCAGCGGCCGGGAGCCCGCACGGGGCCACGGGGAGGCCGGGCCCGGGGCCTCCTTTCGGTGCTCTCTAGACCGGAGCTGGGGCTGTGCTCAGCGGGGACGCCGGTTTTTGCGATGGTGGCTTTGCTGCGCTCAGTTTACCCTGCCGTTTATCCCGTCTCAGGCCCGTGGAGCGAGGCCTGGCTTCGGAGGAGGATGGGATGGGTTGGGGAGAGCTGCAGCGCTGGTCTCGGGCTGGGTTTGACTGTTCGTGTGCCCTTGGGAGGGAAGCTCCCGTGCTGACTCCGACGCCGGTTGTTGGAGGCTGCTCTGGGTACTGCCGGCTCCCATAATCCATGTGTGCAGTTGGAATTACATGTTTCCGCTTGATTTACCAATTAAATTAAAGGGAAACACAGGAAACAAGATTTGGGCAGCTGAGCTGGGGAAGGGACGCTTCAAGGGAGGTAAAACAGTCAAACTGCTGGTAACTAAACAGCCTGAAAGGAGAGCTTTGGTTTTTCTTCCTTAAGCTTCATTTTTATGTATTCTTTCCTTTCTGTGGCAATAAAGAGCAGTAGCAGCACAGCCGGGTTGGGAGCTACAGCCTGGGCCTAACCCGGGGCTGCCTGGAGGTTCCATGTGGATGAAGGGACCAAGCCACATGTGATGCCCAGGGTCGGAGGAGATGGAAGACTTGGGGTGACAGCTTTGCTGCTGAGCTGGTCACTGAGCGGGGAAAGGAACCTTAGGAAGCGGCAGGTGTAATTTAGAGTGTTAATCTTTGAGTTAAAGTACTTGGATCAGCCTCAAAACCCTTTGTATGCAGAGCTGCATGGCCAAAAGAGAGGAACAAGGTTGGGAAGGCTGCCCAAGTAATTTAATGTCACTGCTCAGAGCAGCCTTATCTGCGCTGGCCTGGAGAATAATCCTGTTGTGGGAATAGTTGTGACTGATGCACAGGAGCGTTGCCTGTCTCTTAACTGGAGTCCCGCTTATGCAGCAGCTGGGATTAGCCTGCAAGGCTGTAGCTGCACCTTCCTTTTTCTAGAGCTTTGTCCACGAGGTGGTGCCGGGCACCGATAATTCCACTTGGTTTAGCAGAGGAATGTGCTTTGGCTGTGGAATGGAGCAGCTTTTCTTCCCAACCTTTCTTCCCCACTGGCAAAGGGACCTTAGGTTGATAACAGTGACTAAGCTCAAAGTTGTCAGTGTTTCTGTGAAGTGTAGAAGGCATTAAACAGTCTTTGGTCAAAAATCCCTCACCTTGCCTAAGTCAGTTGTACCGTAAATGGCACTTGCTGTGTCCCAAAGCTACAGCTGCAAAGAACATGGCTAGAAAACTGCCCCGGTGAACCAAACGTGTCTGGGATGATCCTGAGGTGTGACTGCTGCAACGCAATGCACCTGCAAGTGAAACTTCTGGCTTTGAAAAGCTGAGACTCATTCAAGATACAGCTGTGCAGTGAAAAACTGAGTCTTGTTCAAGATACAGCTGCCTATGCAGTGTCCGGGGCTGCAGCACTTGTCCTCATGGTGCAGTGTGATTAAAAAGGACAAGTCACTGCACTGAGGTTGAAAACTGAGCTTTTCAGAGGTCTCCTGCTGGCACAGTAGCCTTGCTTTACCCTTCAGCACAGGTTTTTTGAGCTATTGGTACTCTACAAAGGTCTTTATTTCCTGTCAGGCCCTGGGGGACATCAAGTCATGCACATGAATGCTGGTTCAACCCAGCCTTCTGCTTACTTAGGTGTGCTTTCAGTTCAGCAAAACCAATAACAAAAGAAACCCTCTGAGTAGTCCTTTTTTCCCTCTGTAGTGTTGTGCTGTTGGTTTTTATCCCCAGGTTGCTTTTCTCAACACAGAGCAATGAGTAACTCTCCCCCCTGGCTCTTGCAGGTGAAGAAAGCATACCGGCAGAAGGCCCTGACGTGCCACCCCGATAAGAACCCGGACAACCCCAGGGCAGGTGAGATGGGGCTGTGCAGACACAAACACCAACTCGTGCTTGTTTTCACATGTGCAGACTCCTGGAAGCAGCTCGGCTTTGCTTCAGGTCTGCCTGTGTGTGTAATTAAGGGAATACGTGTCATGTAAAGTATACACAGGCAGGACTAAGAGTTGTTTTGTCACTACCAGAGAGCTCTGGTTTTGCGGTTGAATGCAGTCGTGTTTGTTTGGGGAACATCAGTGTTAAGGCAGTGCTGAAATTGTATTTGCACCTCCCAAAATCTTCCCACCAGGAACGTGAAGCCTGGACCTTCTGCCATGCTATCCCCAGTGTTCAGTGGCTGGTCACTGCTTTAACTCATACCTCTCAGTCAAAACCTCAACAGCAAATTTGTAAATCATATGGGTATGTGATAGTTGATACGTCATCTCTGTGGGCAGTGTGTGTTTTTATCTATTAGAGACAAGGCCCTGACTGTGGAGCTGAGCATACCTAAACTGTTAGCAGGGTCTGGCTTGTGCAGCTTCTCTGTTTCAGTTTGTAGCTGCAGGTGGCATTGAACAGCAGTGGCAAGGGTGAAGGTTGCTGTTCGTCAGAACACCTCAAAATAAACATGGTTCTGCATTTTGCATTTCCCAGTTTAATGGGCTACAGTCCAATAGATTGAAAGCATACAGCTGTAATACAGGTTAAAATAGCACAACAGAGAAACAAGCTTTTAGAAGCAATAGAGGAAAGCTACGGGCTTTGAGGTGTGCAGAAGGTTGAAAAGTGATTTGAAGTGTGTGTGGAAGCTTCCAGCTTGTAAGTGCAACCTTCCAGGAAGAGGTTATCAACATTACTGTAAAATGCAAAGCTTGAATCCCAGGCTGCAAAGCTGTGATGTGAAAGGGAGGATTTGGTTATAACACTGGGTTTCAGGCTGGCTGCGGGTTGAGTGATAAGCTGCTGTAGATGGGTTTTCTGGAATTCTTGTTTTCTGGGTTTCTGTTCAAATGAAATAGTCCCAGTTTTTGTTTCTTAATTCACGCTGATTTATATAACTAATGTTGTCTCTTGAGGTGATCCTGGCTATGGCCTTACAAATGGTTTGGAAAGATTATTCTTTCTGCTGTTCTGCAGGTCTCTTCCATAAGGGGATGTCATTCCTGGTTCACCCCCAGGCCGCTAGCATGGTTTTCTGCATCTCACCCTTTTTTCTTCTAATCCCCAGCGGAAATCTTCCACCAACTGTCTCAGGCCTTAGCGGTGCTCACAGATGCAGCAGCGAGGGTAAGGATCCTCCCCTGTGTTGGGCCCTGGTGGGGCTGCAACTTCAGTCCTGTGTTCAGTTCTGGGCCCCTCTCTGCAAGAGAGACATCGAGGTGCTGGGGTGGGGCCAGAGAAGGGCAGCGAAGCTGGAGCAGGGCCTGGAGCACAGTGTGATGGAGAACGGCTGAGGGACCTGGGGGGTTCAGATGGAGAAGAGAAGGCTCAGGGGGACCTGATGGCTCCCTACAGCTGCCT
>WYDI02016978.1:0-58517 GCA_009867235.2 Psittacus erithacus
TGGTAGCAGCAGTGGTTTGTGTTATACCTTAGTTACTGGACTGTTCTTATCTCAACCAGTGGGAGTTATATTCTTTCGATTCTCCTCCCCATCCCTCCAGGAGTGGGGGGAAGGAAGAGGGGGGGGAGTGAGCGAGCGGCTGTGTGATTCTGGGTTGCCGGCTGGGCTTAAACCACGACACAATCAAACAAATTATTTTTAATTTGAGAGCTGGGGGATTTTTCAGATTTTGTTTTTCATTCAAAAGTCCACATGATTTTTGAATCATCAGTCTTTGACAATATTATCCTTCTCAGCTGTGAGTTTTTAATGATATAAACATCTTTTCCCCTTCTTTCTTCGGCTTGTCATATTGAATACTGCCATAAACATTACTAAATCAGACCTTCTGCATGCATATTGAACTTTATTTTCTATGCAGTTGCCTGTATTAACCCACATAAAACCAAAACAAACACAAACACCTCCCCAAAAAATAAAAAAGAAACAAACATAAAAAAACACACTGCAAAATCAGTCTTAAAATAAAGACTTAGAAGTCGCAGGAACTAAATATCACTGTACATTTTTACAGTTGATGTGCTGGATTTGTAACAGCTAAAGGTATGACCCTGCTTTAAAGCAAATGTCAAATACCTTTTAAATCACAGCAATGATAATATTGAGCACCATTTCAAATTAAGGTAAACTGAGTGGAACCTTTCCTTGGCTTCACTGATACTTTCTTAAGCTCTTTGTTTTGAACTGGAAAATAAGAATCTTACCATGCCTTCAACTGAAATAAAAAATTCATTTCCAGTATTCTTATCTCAGAGATACAACATATCTTACAAAAGGGTTCAGCAACAAGCAACAAAAACATCCAGGTCAAGCAAGCTAGAGCCTAAAGAAAATAAGAAAATAACAGGAGCTGATAAAAGGGGAATATCAAGATTTTTTTGGTAACTAAAGGCTGATTCTGGCACGTCTTCATTTTCACATATTAAAGATTAAGAGAACATTTAACAAAAACAAATTCTTAGACCTTTCCATGGTTCCTTTCACTTGAATTTTACAGAAAAACTCCAGCAACGTCAGTGGAAGCCATATTGACTTTTTGCTGGTGTCACAACTTTTTTTAAATCTGAAACTGAAATAGTCCACAGATACAACATCTGAATTTCAAACACAGAAACTGCTCATGTGCACAGTCAGATAAACAGGTCTTGGCACTGTTTTGGGGCATATATTGAATTAGATTATCTTCTACGAATTAAGGACTTCGGCCAGTACATCACAGTACATTGTCATATGATCATATTTCCCTATCACTACCATATTGCATAGATCAGACTGAGTCTAAGTGGATAGACTCCCCAGAGGTCCAGTGATGATGGGTCGAATAACAACCTAGAGACTCTTGCAATCCGTCTTCCAAGACCTTCCTTTATAGATTCCCAGACATTATCAGGCTTGGCGACCATTTTTGTCGCTTCCTTGACAAGATAGTTTACTGCTTGTGGTGCATGAGGTTGCCAGTGCATGTAGGTCACTAGGCAGCACTATAGGGAAGGATATTAAGAAACTTTGCATAATCATTCTGCAATGGCCAAGTGTCCCATAAACTGTACATCTCAAAATTATTTTCACAGTGGAAATGAAACTTCCAAAAGCAAAATGCCACTAAAGTGCTAAGCTCCCAAGCCCTCCTCCTCAGGGAAGGTAGCATTTCACTGTCAAACACAACACTGTGAGCCTTGTGAATGCTACCAGGATGACCTTGGAATGTATACATCTAAGGTTCCACAACCCTGAGCTTAAATTTAAGTAGCAGCGAAAGTAAAGATAGACAAAAAAATACGTGTGTGTCTCAGCTGGGCCAGTATTCTGTTACCAAAAAAAGCTTTTTCCCCACCTTTTTTTTGTCATGTTTCTGGTAAGGCCACAGGGTAAGGCATCCAAGTGGTAGGAAAATTTACAAAGTTTGTTATCAGCTTGTAAGTCACATATATATTTTGCATTAATAATATAAAATTATAATTACAGCTTTTCGATGCTGAAAGGAAATTTTTCCCAATTACTAGAAATCAATTTAGGAGCATTGATTTTTACTCTGACACTACCTATTGTGGATAAATTCAGAACATTTGGCTGAAGCAGTTCTCCAGTCCTCTGAGAAATCATTAATAATTTCCTCCTATTAATTAACCATCATTTAATTAAGCAATAATTAAACAGCACACATTTTCACAGATAATGTGCAGCCTTAGAATTCTCCAAGGTTTGTCTAAATCTTACAAACCTACTTAACGCAATAGCCTGAGATGTGGGGTAAATAAGCTTAGCATTTAAATAGATAATTAAGTTATAAAGTCATTTAAATATTTGTCATTCTGAAAGTTTTCCTGAACAGCATTGCTAAGTGAGAAATGAAGATTATTTTATCTTAATAAAATTACTGACAAAATTGTACAGAGAAATATGCAGACGATGGCAAGGATAAGCATCCTGAAATATTGTCTGACTCAAATACAAAACCAGTATACATATGGTACTGCATATGATCACACTTTGATATTTCATCATGGTGGAAATTCTGGTAATTGCTCATGTGCCCATGGATCCACATATCTGTGTTTACAGTTGCTTTAATATCTTAAAAAGGGTGCTTCTT
This sequence comes from Psittacus erithacus, assembly GCA_009867235.2. NCBI lineage: Eukaryota > Metazoa > Chordata > Aves > Psittaciformes > Psittacidae > Psittacus > Psittacus erithacus. The sequence continues at coordinate 2,654 of WYDI02016978.1, forward strand.
CCAAGTCATATACTCAAACACCAAAGTTTAATATGAACTCCTACTGAATACAGACCATTTAAAGAAGCGCGCTATGGTAAACAAAGAACAGCAGAGAAAAAAAAAAAAAGATAAAATTTCCTATAATTGACTTAAAATCCCTTTCTTTGAATGTACAGAAAATCATGGTGTCATCCCAGCTGGAAGATATCTTGTTTCTAATACAACCCAACCTTATTTTGTAACTGCCTACCTTTTCTGAATTGTTTGAAAAGAATTTAAAAAACTTCAAAAGAATCGTGTCATAGACATTTCAAAACAATTGCCTGCCTCAGCTAAAACACAGGTATTCTCATGTAATTTCTTAACTAGAGAGTTCTTTTCCTTACCATAAAATATATTTACATGTGCACATATAAATGTATATGTATTATATGTATTAACTATGTTAGTAAGCAAACTGGTGACTGCTGTGTATTAAATACCTTGCCAAAGCAAATTTCTCCACTGATCTGTCAGCAGTTATTTTTAAGTCTAGGAAATCACATTCTAAATATAGGAAATACATGACATTTGAATACACGAGGTATTTTGAGTCCTGTGGCTCTCCAGGAACCAAGTTTTCAGAGTAAATATTGTCATACAGGTTTCTCAATGGGTTGCACTGTCATCCAAAAAGACACAATCTTTTATCAATAGCTGTTGTTAGACCAGCAAAAATAAATTACTCAAATAAAAATTAACAGAAGAAAAAAATTAGTGAAACTGCACTATTTCCTAAGCTCAGAACCAAACAATTTTTTGAGAGGTGATAACATGAAAAAAAGAAAAAGGGGAAAGAAACACCATATGAGATATGCTATTGCACTTATTATTATACCATATCACACCTTAAACTTACATTCTTCAAACTTACATGCTTTATCTCTATTTTATGACACCATTTTTATGACTGCTGCTGAAATTAGAACCCAGTCTTCAATGCACTGTCCCATCAACAGAAATTATTGCTTGTGAATTAGGAGACCATTACAGTAGTCTGAAAATTCTGATTAAAATGAAAATAATTAAATAATAATAAACTCACCAAAATTATCTATTACCCAGCAAAAACACTAGATAAAACTGGACAAACCCAATAATTTTAATGAAACATGAAGATATGAGTCACCCTGAATCATTTCTTATTTCATATATAATGTATGAACTCAGGAAACAAAACCGATGAAATGTGGGAAGGTACAGGAAGCACAATACCAAGATCAAAATCTTAATGCTTTCCTTTTGCATGATTTCTATTTTTTTTTTTTAATGTTCAGGGTGAAGAGGGGGGTTTGCCAGTGTATAGCAAGCAAATGCTTGAATCCACTTTGGTTGCAACCCATTTTGTTGCGATGCATGCATATATTAGTGATAATATTCAGAGTCAGCAAAATAGACAAAATCAATTAAACTTTTTTTCCACTATCTAAATTTAACTAGCATATCTGAAGAAACATCACCTGTTAATGAGCACTATGTACGTCCACAGAAGTTTAGCCTTGGTTTTTACTACTGTTTTGCTTTTGTTCATCTGTATGCATACTACCTCCATTCCTCTGATTTCAAGATTCAGCTGAACTGCAGTCTGCTTGGCTTCACAGTTTTAAACAAAATAATGACTCCCTGCTGAGAAGCAGCATAATATAAGAGTCGCATATTAATTCTGACACATGCTACAGAAACTTTGGCAAATCTTGTAGAAGAAACTGGGATGGAGAGTAAATGAGAGGTTTACAAGCTCAATTGCACATGAAAAGTACAGTAAAGGAGTCATATTTTAGAAAGCATGGTGCTGAAAACATTTCTTTCATGATCTTACTTGCAAATTAAGAGTCTGAAAATTTAACATGCCCATTTCTTCACACCACATAGTAGTAATTCTACTCAGTAATTGAACACCCTGAGAAATTAGTGGAATAGGAAACAAACTCTCAAAGATGTAATTCAGTCACATTAGGGCAAAAAGAAAACAAATTCCTAAAGGCATACTCTTTCCATTAGAAATGAACTTTTGAGGAGCATTACCATTTCATTCCGAAAACACTTCTTTACTCCTATTTAGTAATAATGTATGTAATTCCTCCTTGTGGAGTCAGATTTCCTCCTCAACTTCATACTTGATATATATTGCAAGAAGTTCTCCTCTCCCTAATCCTTCAAGCTCCCAAAGTTACAAAGCCATTCCTATTTTATTTCTAACATTTCCTTTAGGAGAAATATTAGGCGTATGAAATGCATTTGCATCACATTTAATGCCTGCAATAATTCAAGAGGTAATTTTATATACTGAGTCTTGAGATGTGGTAGATGGTTTTAGACAATTCACATTCCCACTTTTTTTGCTATTTCCAATTGTTTTGTCACTCATTGCAAAGCATTAGAAGAAATACCAACAATTTCAAATTATGAGGACTCCGCCTGAGGTCTTTTATGTGGGCTTGACTTTATTGACTCTCTCAGGCACAGACAGAATAAACACAGTACAATAAATTGGTTCTTTTCTAAGAATTATAACTTCCATAACTGCTTTGGTATTGCAAATAAACTAGACCCAACGTTATTTTACCGTTAAATGTGTTCTATAACTCAACACTACACAGAAATGTATTCACAGAATTTAGGATGGGACATTCATTTCTCATGCATAAGCACAGTTACGAGTCAAGCTAAATGAATCAATATATTCTAACTACAAGCAGCTTCAAGAAGTCTTCCTAACCACAAGTAGCAATGGACAAGTGGCAAAAGGTTCATTAAAAATTCAGTCACATCAGATAGTGAATCCTCAGTACAAATAGTGGATTCGGCTGTGTGAGAACAGGGAGAATTAACAGCCTCAAAACATTATTGAGAATTCAGAAGATCCTCCTAAATGCCCTTCTCAATATCCCATAGCAGCTGTGATAAGTATCGAGTTTGTTTCACTAATTGCCTCTTTTCTGCTCTTTGGCCACAAAATGCAAGGAAAGCTTCTGCATATGCAGAGAAACTATCTTTGTTGAGGCAGTAGTGAATATAAGAATGATCTTTTGATATCTTCCAATTTTCATCCTGTGCAATGTAATGTGATGAGTGATTAAACATTACATCTTTTGATGTGATTTATTTTCATGAATGGAAGTTCCATGATCCCATAATTTCCATTTCATTTGTACTATGAACTCTCACATTCACTGCTCAATCTGCTATGAAACTGAGCAGTCCATCCAAATACAGTTCACATTTTATGATGCAAATAAAAATAAAGAAAGCTACCATACAGATTCTTTTATTCCTGTATTCAACTACAGCAAGTTGCAATGGGAAGGTGATCAACCAGAACAACTTTCTACTGACTGGTAATTCCTCTCTTTGCTGATAAAATATTGTCTTCCGAGTGCTACAGACTGAAGTATGCAATTAAAAAAGGTTACCTTCTAAAGCAAGGTTTTAGGAAGAAGGAGTATAAAAGAAGCTCACTGGTTTGAAGAATATTGTCCATTTGCTTTTGGGTTCCTATATTGATGCCTAACACTCACATAATTTTAGTGAGAACCAAATATTTAAGTACCCATGAGAAATGCAGCTTAAGTGTCTTCTTCCCTCCCTATTTCTTATCAAAATCACCTTTGTTTACCCATCAATTGACTATCTTTTCCTACTTTTAAAATAAGAACAGTAGAGACCTGACCTCCTTCTTTCAGTCTCTTTTTTAGACCAGCATCTCCACTATGGAAAGCATCCCTTTATATTACAGTCAAATAAACATATACTGCTGTGCCACATTCCAATTTTGGCACTGCACCACTAAAATACTAACTATGGAATATATTCACAAAACCAAGTCTCTAAAAATAGGTGACAACTGGAAAAAAGTCATCAATAAGAGGAGTTAACTCTCTAGGACTGCTAGAGTGTGTGACAGCTTCTGTGCTTTAGGTTTGTACTATGAGGTTTCCAGCATGACGCTGAAGGCTTGGTTTATCCAAGCACAACTGTTATTCATGTCATTCAGAAAAGAATTGTCTATATTTACTGATCATATACTACATAAATTTCTAACAGTTCTTTCAAACTTCCTTTTGAAGTATCAAAGGAGCATTACCTTTGGACATTAATATACCTGAAAATTGAGAAAACTAATACACCTAGACAAAGAAATACCTTCCTGTACTCTAGAAACAGAGAATTGTTGCCAGCAAGATGTCTGAAATATTGAAAAAGTACTATACTTTCACTTCTTAGTTTAAGTTTGAAGATCTGCTTAACTGTATTTCTATATGAGCATATCCTTTAATTGGAATTTAACTTTGCAGTCTTGGAACTTTGGCAGAAAATCTGCATTTTAGGGTCAAAGCAAAGTGAAACTAAGCGGATCTGAGTATTTTACAGCGTTCTCATTTTCTAATTTTCCTGAAGCATAAGTACACACTGATGGTGCTGCTAAAATTGACCCCAGTGCATGAAGACTGTTACAGACACTTAGCATCACAATTTTAACACTTTACTGATTGCAAGAAGACAAAATAAAAAGTCAGTTAAGCACCAAGCCAACTAGGTGGGATTTTTTTAAAATATACCAGAATGCATAAAAATCTCACCTACAAATGTGCAATTGATACCCTACATAGATGTAATGAACTGCATTCTGCAGATAAGAGGTAGAACAAAAAAAGTTTATTTCATTTTGCCTTACAAAACTCACACAAAGAAATGCCCTAAAAAGCAAGAATATACAAAAGTCTTAAAATCTTGTCTTGTGAAGAGAACTATGCCAACTGATGAAGAAAGCTTTTATTTCACATCCTCAATAAGGTGGCTTAAAGATTTTTGTAAATATGGAATTTACTACATAGAAGAAGCATAATATAATTATTTGAATAGCATATCTGAAATAGAATCTGTCAGACTCAAAGCACTGTATAATCAGTGTTAACATTTTTCTTCTGCTAGGAAGAATGTACATTTCTAATCTTAAGTGGTGATCAAAGCTAAAGTGAGAAAATTCCAGAGAGGTTTATTTTGAGCAAAATCTCACAGAAAAAGGTCATGCTGAGAGATTTGTACATCTAAAATTCAGTGTTACTAAGTGGGTTTGTTATTTTTTTAATAGGCTGGCATTACAATAAATGCAGAAATTAAAATGACCACTTCCCTCTCTACAAGAAAGAGAAATTTGTATTTTTCTACAAAAGACTTTAGAATGTGGAGGAAGACAAATCTTTTCTGTGACCTTTCCATTTCTATAACTATCACAGCAGCAGGCAGCTAGCTATTGCAGCCTGACATAATGAACTGGCTTTATTAGATACAGCTGCTGTTGTATTTCTATTTTTCCTAAACTTTGCAACACTAAATAATACCAAACATGGGATGCCAGTTTTAGAATGCACCTAGGGATTACTATTACCCATAGCTTTCATTTCAGTGTTTTGAAGGTTTACACTATTTTAACATTCTTCACAAGCTTAGATATGGCTGTTATTTCATCAGAGCTTGAAACAAAGCTGTAACACTATTTTTTCAAGTCTTCGGAGAAGTTTGGTTATCAGTGTCTCTTAATCGGCAGTAATGAGCTACAATGCAACCCCAAATGCATATCCCCATAACTCTCAGTTCACAGGGTAGCAATGAAAAACAGAAGTTGGGTTAAAGGTTGCTATCAAAAGTGCTAAGAGATTGATAAATTATTCATATAAACATGTAATGCATGAGTCCAGTGAGTAGAGCCTAGATGTATATTTGGATTAGGATTCTTAACAATACCCAAGGAGTTGAGTTCAGATAATGAAAATAAATCAACTATTAGCAAGCTAAGTAATTTAGCACTAAACTGAAAAGAAACAAAAATATGGAACTTTGCAATTGATATAAGACCCCTGTAGTAATAATCTAACAAACTCACACAAAAATTATTATAAATCTTTACCTTTTATGCAACCATGTAAAGTTCATCAAAGCAAAGATTTTTGAATGAGTTAAAAATCAAAACGAATCTCAAGTAAACATCTCACAAAGAAATATTAATAATTTTTAAATTTATCAAAAGGGAAAATAATAGAAAACTTGGCCACAGGCTGCACAGAGTTGTGTATAAAAAGAGCTGAAATAACAAAGTTTATTGTTATGAATGATAATATGCCAAATTTCCCTAATAACGTATGCATAAATGATAGGGTGAACAAGGTGCAGCACTTATTGCTGTGATTAGGAATATAGAGAAAAGCAGATTTCCATTTATAAGCAGCATCTGGAGTACAATTGCTAGGAAAGAGATGGTAAAAAAACCACAGTAATTCTCTTAACTGACAGGAAAGCCTCTTAAATACATAGCTATTTCTCTCCAACAGATTTAATCTTGGAGTTGTTGAATTCAATATTATGTCTTTACTTTTAAGGGGCACTGGAGAGGTCAAATGTAGCTTTTAATTACTTACTCAAGAGCTTATAAAAAATTTGTTTGCTGGTGATTGCTTTTTTCAGCATAGCATGACAACAGAACTTAAATTATCTTACTACATTCTCTCGTTACCGTGAAAAAGCACATGATCCAATCTTCAAGTAATATTTAAATCCCCAAACCACTTCATCAAACTATATGAACTTTAAATTTAAATTACTTTTATTTATACTGGTTTTTCCAATCCTTCTTGCCTCCCAGCCACACAGGGCTCCTATTTGGTGTGTTAGTATCAGTTCTGCAATTTTGAAGATTTTTTTTCTTTCACTAATCATTAATCAACTTGGAATACTTACATCTATTTAATGGATTTTTCTTCCTGTAGCATTTGCATGCCATCTGTGCCATCATTAATTTATATTAGATTTTGAAATTTGATACAGTTTAAGTTATTATCTGCTGACATGAATTTTGTGTTTGAATGCTAAATTGGGGCTTAAGTGACAATTGTTTAGATGCATCATTGTTTGTTAATATATTACAGCTTTTTTTCTGCTGCAGGTTGCACTGACAGTACCTCATCCAAGAATGAAGCGTCCAAATACATTTCATGCAGGATGAGCCAGGACACACATTTCTGTAACAGCTATCATTAGCCCACTCAAACAATTGTGCTTATGTGAGGGATGATCCTACCCTTGGTCTCTGCACTCTCATGAGACAAAAGTAGTGCCTTAGTTATCAGGAATAGGAATAGTAAAATAGGATAAGAATAACAGCAACAGCAAGTATTAGAGCTCACTACTAGTCTTCTAAGAATCACACAGAAAATCACTGGACCAGGGGTACAGTTTCTTTGGTGCTGCATTCTGCTCAGGATTCAACAGGCCATATGAGTAAACAGAAGGGCCCATGGTGATTAACAGAAAAATGGAAGTTTGTCAAATTGTAGCTAATTCAAAATGTTTGATTCTAGTTAAGGTTAATTTTAAAACTGCTCTCAGCCTAATTTCTTTCTTGTTGCAGTCAGGATTTGATTCCTAGCTCAGATTTTGCTATCTCTCGAACTACATGGAATTTATATATAGCAGTTCCACTGATAATGAGTTTTCTATGCTTAATCATCTGCACTATACCAGAATTTATGTATGAAAACTGACAATTTATATCTGGTCAGTTTGCCCAAATCTTCCTTCAGCTGTTTCCATCCTGGTAACAGTATTTCTGCAAATACATTGAAATACAGTAGATATTAAAACAAAATTACTCAGTGATCAAACTGATATTGTTTGTGAAAATGTGACATTTCAGTGATGTACCCAGGATATTTCTGTCCATATCTAAACCTGTCATGGTAGATATTTTAGTAAAGAATATATCAGCACTGGGCAACAGAATTGTTTCTCTGGCTTCAAATTATTTGGGTTGAGATTTTATTTTATAGTATATTCAACAATAAAAATTTGTCATTCTGACCATCACAGGTGAGTCCAGACCCAGTAAATCTCCAGGATGCCAAAGCTTTTTACCAGTAGCTCAGCCTAAAATCCTTTTCCGCAGCACTTTTTGATGTGACAAGTTCCAGTTGATATCATAATGAAATTCAGCAGTTTATTTTCACTTCCTGGATTTTCTTATCACTTTCTACATGTAGCTCGAGGGCTATATGCAAACTGCCTTGTGAGAGAGAAACCTAGGGTACAGACCTGCTTGTCTACGATGTTCTCACTGCTCAGAATCAGTAACCTGTGGAGATGATTGATGTGAAAACAATGCACAGCACTTTGCCCGGTCTCCTGAAGATTTTTTATAACGTCATTACAGCCCCAAGACAGAAGAGGAAGATTTTTATTCCTTTTTCTCAAAAGTATCTAAAATAGTATCCAGAGAGCACTGCATTTACATCGCAGTTCTGAAGAAGCACTGTATGCTTGGGAGGATGTTGGAGGAAATTATCATGTTACATGGCAAATAGGAAGATTTCCTGGTCCAAGAAAATGATGCTATGCACTGTCTGGGACAGAACTTTCAGCAAACTATCATGTCAAGACAAGCTACCGCAGGTTCATGTCAGAAAAGTATTTGGTTTGCTCCAGAAGGAATGAGGAAGCATGAATACAGCACAGACCAGGCCCCTGAAATGAAAGAGAACACTAGCTATCTTAGCAGTACAGATCAATCTCTTAAAGCATCTCTGATCTCTTTAAGTTTGTCCTGACATTTACTCAGATGACTTGAGAAGATTGCCACTGGGGAGACTGAGTCCTGGGAGAATCTCTCAGAACTCCAATGGCTGCCTTTTCATCAGCAATATGCAGGCTGCCAGCTACTCTCTTCCTCAACTTCCTCCTCCCAAGATTTTTGACTGCAAATTTTTGCAATTTAAAACATGGCTTTCTAGCAAAATTACACATCCAGACTACCAGATTTGGGTTGCAGTGGCACACTTCTAGGGAATTTTTACAAAACCATTATAATTTTTTCATATCAACACAAGCTGAACTGGGGGGAAATGAGACAAACTTCTTATATCTCCTCCTATTAGCACTTCCATTTTTTGAGAGCAGTTTTCATTAAACATCACCAGAACACCATTACAAACAATGTCTTATTAGAAAAATATAAAGAGACTTATCATCCTTGCAAACAGTCCAGAAAAAATTTAAGACATCCAGGTACTTTCTGACTTCAAGCGACAAAGTCCTCATAAACAAAGAATAGCCAGAGCTACTCCTTTAATCGACAGGCTGAAGAAGTTCCGGCACACTGATATTTCTTCTTCCCACGGAGGCAGCTTAATTTGTTGCTTTTTTCTTCAGATTACCACTCACGTGTATGGAGTCAGATGCACTTTCTACTACCTCTTTTAAGCCCTAAATGTCTGGAGAGAATTGGATTTACCTGGCTTTGCTGAACAGCCATCTCAGGGAAAGAGCAATGAAGTTTCTGTAATTATTGCTTTCTTTCCAGACTTCCTCTTGGAAAGACAGGCGTATTATAACAGTTGCAAATTGCACTGGAAAATACAGGGGTAAATACTTTTCTCCTTGCCTATTTTAATTCCACTGTGAAAATTTGGTGCTTTTCAGTTACGGCGCTATTTTAATCATGCAAAAAAAGCATTTGACCATTCCTATTTTAACCCCTTTAATTTTTCACAGGTGCTCAGCTCTAAGCTTGGATTCCTAAGTGGCAGAATATTATTACATGAAAAAGAATGCTTTTTTTTCCTGACATGTTAAGTCAGATGAAATCATGGGTTTGCATTTTCTAGTCCTGCAAGTTACCAGAAAAATTTCTGAACTTGTTAGACCATTCCACTTACTTTGCACCTATGTTGTCTAATTTATTATTTGTTTTCTGGAAATGCTTCTCTATAACCCAATTGTTATTAAAAGTAAAATAAAATAACAGCCTATACCATTTTCATTCATTTAAACCTTTAAGGTTAAAATGGGCTAACCAACTGGTTTATCTTACCATGGTAAGAAAACTTTGTTACGTTGCTTGGTTTGTGCTGCAGTGCAGAAAATCTGTGCGTCTAAACTTTTTAGCTAGTCATGCAATACAGTAAATAAACCTCAAACATAGCATGCATAGCATGCTTCAGATTCTTAGTGCTGCTGCACTCACTCAAATATCCGATTCATTCTCCAGGCTCTTGAAACATAAATTATCTACACAATAACAAAACTACTTCAAGGACTAATATGCAACCCATGCTGCACCCTGGTGGAAAAGCACTGGACACATGCACTTGCCTTGTCTTTTCCAGCAGTTAAAATACATCCTTTAAAACTAGAAGTGCAACGTGAGAACCTCTCTGAACAACACTGCTGGAATCCTGCAATCACCTTCATCTATTCGTGGTAAACTGTAAAAAAAACAAAAGTTTGAAAGTCATGAGAAAGTCAGTCAAGTGTTGCTTTAGGCACTAAGCTATGCAAGTTGTGACATAGTTGCACATTCACAGTTGAATGCAATGATAAATATTAATTTTCAATCTTCATCCAAGAATCTAATAAAAAGGCATTTATGGCACAGAAAAAGCATAGTACAAACAGTTTCCCAAGACTACCCCAGTTCTACGAGGAAAATTCTAACAAAATAGGTCATGGAGCATTTTTAAAGTAGAATAGAGGCTTAAGCAGACTCTATTGATCAGAGCTACCAGGTGCTGCCATTCTACAATACTCCAGTTTCCCCAGCCTGATATTGTAACAGTAGCTTGAAAAGGAATAGGAAAAAAAAGAAAACAAAGAAATTACTAAGATGACAGCTCAATTGTAAGGCAATACTAAGTCATATTATATAAAGACACCCAATGAAGGATCTCTTTTTATCATTTATTTTCCTCTCTGTAATCTTAACATGTTTTCCCTTGATGCAAAGGGACAGTCAATAAAAAGAAGCTTTTGTTCTTCAACAGCACCTTTGTTCTTCCCAAGTCTTAGCAACTGTTCATCAGTTCATAGATGCAGTAAATGAGGAAACACTTAGTATGAAAGAACTCTTTACTGTTTCCTGAGTTCAGCTTTAGTCTTCTATCTGACACTCAGAGTGACAAAACTGCTAAACACTACACCCAGTGACAAAACCACTAAGAGGAAAAAGCACCTCCTCTTTTCTACTTGTGGCTTAAACCACAACAATATTAGACCATGCCCTTGAGATGAGCATTGCGTGATGTTACCATTTTCTGCAACAGTAAAAATTTATGTACATTTTTATTTGATTTATTGTGGCAAGCAAGGTCTGTTATGTAGCTATAGAATATGAAAATTCTTTGTCAGATTTTTCTGAGCACAAAGAGTACTGTTCAATTTAAGAAATACTGAGTCAGACCAGAGCACTGTGCTATAACAGCCACGGGCACAGCTGAGGAGGGACCCTGATAACATTTCTCAGTTCTCAGGTCCATGTTTCACTGTTGCCATGTCTGAACAGCATATCAGGACAAAAATTGCTAAAACAAATTCTCCCATGCACAACAGATTTCTCATGTGAGAAGCCTGGACAAGAAGTCACAAGTTATGTCAAGTCTCTAGGGCTAGGCAATCAGAGGATGGGTAAAGTGGGGGCGCCAGCTGAAAGGAACATCTACCCCAGAGCCCACTCTTGTGCATCAGAGCATTTTTCCATTTTCCTGACCACAGTTTGACATGAAAGCTTGGATACAGTTCTCACAGAAACCTACATAATTATTTTTCCATCGCAGTTTACAAAAAACCAATAAAACCCAAATCAAAACCAACCAATCAAAAAAACCAACACGCACCTACTTTTGACAAAATCTGTTAATCAAAAAACCCACCAAAAACTATCTAGATTGCAAGGAGGAAACACATTTAAATTAAGGTAATTTGACACTAAAACAAGTGTTGGTGGTAGCTAATTCTTCATTACTTGACAATTTTGCATCAAACCCAGGTATTTTTAATGACTGTTCCATAGTTCGTAGCCATTGTAAGTCTACGTGGAAATACTTTGAAAATTGTCCTGCTCTGTGTGATACCATAAATTATAACAGCACCTTGATTTAATAATGCAAACCAAAATCTTATTTAGCTCTTAATAAGACAGTTACTCCACAAAAACAACAACAAAAAACCCCACAACCAAACACCCAAACCAGACAATTTTGTCACTACAGATAGTTTTTGTTTGCTTAAGAAACTGACAGAATTTCAAATTAAATGACCCATGGTACCAAGAAACTGCTCTGCTTCCTTTCTATAGAGAAATTATTTCTGCATGTCTCTTATTTCATGACAGCATATTTCATGATGGTGATTTTCTTCTATAGGTACAATTTAACTAATGAAGGACTTGTGCTACTTAGAATGAACTTCCTTGGGCTGAGTTTCATAACAACTTCAGTAAGCATATAAGCAAGTCAATCAATCACATCATCATTAACTGAAAGGGTTGTATAATCAAACCTCTCCCTTACAGTGACACTTATCCACCTCGCCTCCCCAACCTGAAGCCCTCCATCCCAGCACTCCCATTGTGGGATTCATTCCACCAAGCATCTCTAAATGCAATGATGCAATAGCTCTGGGAACTGACCAATGCTTCCAGTTCATCCTGTTTTTTTCTCACACTGCACGCGTTGGTGTATAAGCATTTCAGATGCGCTTCTGAACCTTCCATGATCCCAGGAATGCCCTCATGTTGAAGGAGCTCAGGTCCACTCCTTTAAAAATAGAGTAAGTTCTGCTAGCATTTAAGCCTCTCACAGCAATCATCTTCACTCTTGCTTGTCTGTAGTTGCCTCAGAACACAAAATGGATCCTTAGGAAAGGCTACGAAATAATTCATGAAAACAAAATTACATCTTTTCTTATGGAAAGAATTTCATCTTCTATATGATTTCTCCAGTTGCTCTTAAATTATAAATAGCTTAACTGTTATGTATTTATTTAATAGTGTTTAACTGCCCTCTGCAGCTGAATTAGAGGTAAAACGTGTAGGAAAATTTTATATCATGATTCATGACCTATTTCTAACTGCTCATGAAATCATAGTCACTCTTGCTCGATCTCAAACTGTCCAAAATAACCCAGTGCGAGTTTTATGAGCAGCAAGCTTAGAATATTGAAGCGAAGTGTACAGAACATTGAGATCTTTTTGTAAATCTTGCAAGCATTTGGCTTCTACATTTCAGGAATAAACAAACAGGAAACTCTGGGCTCCAAAAAAGGGCTTGTTTTCCACTATTTACCTTTTGGTCCTGTGAATTCACAGGGTTAAGAAAACACTCACAGCAACCTTTACAAACAAGTTCACCTGCAAAAAAAAAAAAAAACACACAACAAAAAAACAGTAAATCCAAATCTAGCAGACAACTTCCATGAGCAAATTCTTGTCCAAGAACTGAGCGTCAGAACCCACTGCAGTTTGACTTACTTATGCTGTAGATAAAAGACCAAGTGTCTTAAGCAGCTTTTTTTCATCTGGCTCAACATAAGATAGTGTATTAGAATTAATTCCTACTCACTTGGATTTAGTCCCATTCACAATATCATGTAAATTGTGATCCACTGCTCTACATGCTGAATGAGTACCAAAAAAATGACAGTTCCCATGAAGATGACAGTTTACAATACAAGTAGTAAAAGTTGACATGTAATTGAGTAGAGGTGGGGCACAATGACTAAACTGTATTAAGACAATCTTGACTGCTTTGATCAATACTAATGACTACTTAAGAAATCACATACATTCCTTCATGAAAAAAGAGAAAGTTTTAATTATGTAAAACAAAACACTGCCAAATTTGCCAGAGATTAGTAAGGGGTAACAAACAATGCATCTGCAAAGCCAGAAAATGCCATTTTCTGCCCCCAAGAAAGTGCTTGTAAAACCCTAAGTTTGCTTTTAAGAACAAACAAACAAAAATTACCCCAATCATGTCTTGATATTATGGTTTTGCGCCGTACCTTTAAAACGCTAATCTCTGCGCTAAATCACCACCTGCGCAGCAACCATAGGAGGGGAAATACTGGCACTGGAGGCCTCCATCAGCAAGCACAGAGAAGCCAGGCAGCTTGGTAACAGTGTTACAAGTAATGTTTAAAATTCCATCTATTCAATTCCACAAGGAGAGGACGCTTGGTAAGAGATGTTACTGCTAAAAGTGATAGTACAACACCTACAGTCACTGATCAATTTAGAAACGTAATAAAGAAGAGTCAGAACTACTGAAAGTAGTACAGAACTTTAAAAAGGAGGTTTTTTGTTTGTTTGTTTTTAAGATTACTTAGATTTGCAGGTTAGCACTGAACACCTGCTACCTAGAAGACCCCAGGAGAGATTAATTTCTCCAGTGTTGTACTGCTGAAGTATAGTGCTAGTTCAGGGTAGGCTTCAGCTCCTTATTATTTCCTTGAAACACTGGCATCTCAGTAGAATGACAAAAATAAAAAGAAACACAAAAATCACACAATAGCTCACTCAGAGAACCTGAGAGAAAACAGTTTGATTTTTAAAGTTAATTTCTGAGACCATTTACTTACACTGTCCCCCAAAAGTTAAAAGAAAGCAGAAGGCTGACTGATAACACTTACAAGTTTGATACAATTTACAAACAGGATGGTTTATAGCAAATTAGCTATAATACATCACCATTTTTAAATACAGTGAACTGTAGCAATAGCTCTTGTCTTTTATAAGCTCCTGTTTTTTATAAGCTCTTCCAAGTGGTTAGGAAAATGCAGAGTCTAGAGACCATACTTACCAAAAAAATGTTAAAAATAATATTGCACAATGAATCTTATTGCTGAATTTTGAATGACATTAATACTACCCTGCAACATGCAATTATACGGTTACATGCACAGAGATGCTATGTTCAGAAATCCTTAAATTTAACTTTATGACTACCACTTGCACTTGCTTTCATTACACCTATTTTAACAACAATATCTTTTCAGTCTACAGATTCCTAGCAACACCATTTTGCATACTTTTGCTAAGCTGAGAGTGAGAGAAGGGTATCTGATAGAAATTCATCTGTTTAAAACATAGCTCCTTTATGCCCTTTTCCAGACCTGGTATCCCTGAGAGAGAATAGGAAAAAAACCTAGAAGGGCAGAGGAGAGAGATGAACCACACCAATCATTTTTTTTGCACTATCTTCCTTCAACCAGCACAAACCTCTCTCCAGTTCATGAGCAGAAACCTCTGCTTTTTCTCTGCAGCTACCCTCCCAAGGGTAAAAATGATGGAAGGAAGAACTCTTTCTTAGAAAGGGCTGGGATTCATGACAGAGCTAGAGCCTCTGGTGTCATCATCAGAAAGCCACCAGCACAAGCCAGAATAATTTAATTCACAAATACTTTGGAAGTTGGTAACTGGAACTCTTGCTGGTACCATTTAAAGAAAGTGCCCTTTATGAATTTAGAGCTTACGAACAAGCAGAGTATGAGTAATGTCATTGCCACTCCTAACAAAGATCAAGTCCCAGTGAATCAACTACGTGGGATCCAAAATATCACTGTGACAGGCACTCCAGAACTACATCACAACACTTCTTTTGTAAATAAGATGGTTTAAACTTAAAGCCCTGTTGAAGTGAAAGCACACTTAAAATCAAAGAACGTAGTAGTATGCCTCCAGGGAAATAAATTGTTCAAAGGCTCAGCAGTATCTTCCCAGCAGTATCAGGCTGCTTCTCACATCTTGCCCTGGGTTCTTGCTCTACCTCTGACCTGTTGTGGGACCCTGAATAATACACCTACTTCTCACCCCTGAGTTGTGAACCTCTCCCTCAGACTGCAGCTATGTCTGCAACACACAGCAAGTCACCAGCTGCTAGACACTCTAATGCTACCACTGCATTGCATCTAACAACAACTGCAAGTGTATGGTACCTACCCTATCTTTAGAGAGTTTGAGGGGTTTGGAGTTGTTTTTGCAGTGTTATAAACACAATCTTCTTTCCACTTTGGAGTCCAGGTGATATAAAAGAGAAATTGCCTAATAAAATAGAAACCATGAAGACTCAGAAATCTAACCATGGCAGATAAGCCTCTTTGCTGTAAAACAGGATGACAGCACATTAAAAAAAGAGGCAGTGAAATCTAAAAAAAAAAAGAAAAGCAAAGAATAAAAAAAAAAAAAAAAAAAAAAACAAAAAACACACACACAAAAACCACAAAAACCCCCCACAAAACAACAGAAACCTACCCAAAAACCCCAAAAGAAATAAAAACAAAACAAAACAAAAAACCCACCAAAAAACCCCCCAAACTCAAACAAGCAAAAAAACCCCAGAACAATCAAATCCAAACACTGAGGCTTGGCAACAAAAGCTATCTGGAGACATCTCAGTCTCTGAACAGGTAATAAACTGATCTCTATAAAACCAGGTAAAGGCCATCAAAAGTTGACAATTTCAGCTGCCAGCACTGAACAAACAATTTAGGCACTCTTCGAACAAGCTTAATTCATATAAGCAATCGAGCAATAGCATCTTAACAAATACAGAGGCTATTGGCCAAGCACAGAAGGCAGCAGTTTCAGGAACATGATAAAAGGCATGGCAATAGCACCACATGGAAGCGAGCAGAAATACTTAAAAAGCATTTATTTAACTAACCCTCTGTCACTACAACTACATCTTGAGGTCATTCAAGGCTGCAGTATAATTCAGCGAAAACAAGTACTAGACAGACTTGTATTCCTGCATTATCATCCTTGTGAATCTCTTGAAGAGAAAAGACACTACTATTCCACAGATTTTCTTCACAGTCATCTATGAGAAATTAATCTTGTAGTGGATCCTTCTTTTGCTAGATCTTCTTCATGGCCTACATGGCAGTCATTAATGGACTGTTTCTCATGCCTAAATCTTGTCTTCTATACGGTAAAGACAATGAAAAAGGAAACTTATAGATGAGCTTGCATAGCAAGATGTTATTTGCATGGCAAACAAGATTAAAGAAGAAAGACATAGAAATCACAAATTAAGAAGCTGAGAGAACAAAAGCTAACATAATTGAATTGGGACTGCTAAGGGGAAGAAGGGGGAAATTACTTCAGTAGGATTAAAAACTTTTCTTGGAAAAGTATATCTATATTTTTTTCAAACTCTTTATGGTTTAAACTTCTTATTAACATAAAATTGGTTTTTAAACCATTTAATCAGAAATCCACCGTCTCTGATGAAGTCCTATGACTTTATCACTGCAATGAGAGACATTTTACAGGTATCCTAAACCATAGAAATCTACAATATTTACCATTAGTCTTTAAAATTATTTCTCTAATAACTTCTCAAGGCATCATTGTCCTCTGGAAAGTAACTAAGATTATTATACATAGAATTATGTTTAGCTGTTAGCTGTACAGCTCCATCATATGCTTACATAGTGTACAGCTCCTCTGCTTATTAGCCAGGAGTGACTTGTTTAATGTCTGCCAGCTTCTCTTTATTTTCTTAATTATTCTAGCATCTCCTTGCACTTGTGCAAGGTGTCAAATTCATTTTACTTCCCTTTTACTGTTCTTCTGTTAATTACAGCACATTACAACAATCTTTGCTTTTCAGATATATCCCTGTCCTCTTGCTTAAGGCCTTTATTTCTTTTCTTTCTGCTGTGCGTTCACCCTTTGATCATTCACCCACTTTACATCTGCAGATATCTTCTGTGGACAGAGCATTTTATTGTGGAGGGTTTTTCCTCAACTTTGGTTTAGCTTTACCTGACAAAGATTAATCTATGAGTCTCGCTGCTGTAAATGACACTATTTGCAAACTGACTTAGCAAGACATTATTCCTTTACTTTCACTTCATTTACAAAGGTAAATAAATCTAAAATATGCTGATTTTGTCTAAAAAACTTTGAGTAAAGTCTTAATACATTTTTCAAAGCCATCACAGTACCAATCATTCTTTACAAACCCCAAACTGGTATGTCTTGCAGTCATGCCAGAGAAGTGTTGACTGCACTCATAGTTAACTACCATTTGCCTTCCCAAAGAGTAAGTAACTGTAGAAGAAATAAAGAAGGAGCAGAAATGCTTTTTAGGAAAGGATGCTGACATACAGTACAGTACATCTTCTTAGAGGATTATCATAAAATAATAAGATAGCAAGTCTAAGTCTTCAATATTGCATGAAAACTCAAAATGTACTTAAGATAGAAAAAGTAGCCTATTTTCATTGTTTTCCACTAGACATCAATATCTACATCTCTGTCTGATGGTCAGGTTCTCCCTCAAAGCTACTTGCTTTTGTATTTAATTGCTGAATGCAATAGGACCATTACATTTCAATACATATTTTGAAAAATTTTTCTTTAATCCAGTTTGTCTCCTCTTATCATGTATAGTTCCCATTCCTTATCAAGTTATAGTTCCCATTCTTTTCTATATACAGCAGTAAACACTTCCTGTAGTACACCAAGAATATTTTCTTCTATATTGCTCCCTGTAGTTCAAGCAGAAAGCTAATATGCAAACCCAGCTCCTTTGCAGTAGAAAGCAAAAATTACATATTGAGTCAGGCATATTACTTAGTATAATCTTATTTCTAAACAAGATAATAATAAAAATAACATTTCTTCCACACTGAGGAATAATAATAATAACAATGCATGAAATCTTATTTCCCAGAAGGCCAAATCTACAACCAGATGTAGTCTCTGTTTTTAAAAATTCCCAAAGCTGTCACTCCAGAGAGCCATATGTCAAAACAAAAAATCTGGTCTGCTAAACTACTTCTTACCTCTGCTCCTGACTCTCATGGTTCTTTGTGGATTCTCTGGCTCTAAGTCCACGTGCATTGATGCTTTCTTGCTTTACCTCTCACTTCACACTAGACCAGCACAAACATTCATACGCTTATGCATGACTTGAACTGAGGCACTCCAGAAGTTGAGTAAGAGAGCTAGAAGCAGAAAATAGTTAGCCTGATTAAACTGGTATTTAAGAAGACCTAAGAAGCTACGGGCCCAATTTCATCCTAGAAGATTGCCCAAGGTGTGTGATTTTATTGCTTAGATTTTGGGACATTTTGTTGGGGGGCTGTTGGGGGTTTTTGAGTTTGGGTTTGCATTCTTTTGGTGTAGTTTTGTTTGGTGCCATTTGTTTGCTTTTAACTAGTTTTTAACTTGTTTCTGTTTAGACCAAAATTTTGTCTGTGCTCATTTGCACATAGATTACCTCTAGTTTCACAGAGCCTGCTTCACCTGCTAGCACTGTAACTCTCCTTCCCTGGGTCACTTGTTCAGTAACTTCTACCAGATGCCAAGAGACTCCAAAAAGCAGGATACACAAAGTTCAGAAGTACACAGCAATTATTTACTTGTGAATACACATAAGACATACCCAGGTGTAGTGATCAGAATGGGATAATCCTCAACCTTACTAAGTCATCAACTTGTAATTATCTGCTTTTCTCTTACAGTTTAATACCTTTTCTTATCCGTGTTCTTTCTCTTTAATTATTTCAGGACTAAAATAAACCATATGTTAATAATTTTCAGAATAGAACTAAGACAACATCACATTGCTCTGCAGCACCAAACCAGACCTTCAACCACAAACTGGTGGAGCTCCAACCAGGAGTTCGGGTATCTGTTGTTCAGGTAATCTCACATTTACACATTCTGCATCTTCCACCTAGGAAGAAATGGGCATTTGTTACAAAGTTAACCCAAGTAAATATCATCCACTTCTGAGAATGGTCTTAAACCCAGCCAGTAACTCAGCACCACACACAGTCACGGGCTCACTCCTCTTACCCTGCGTTGCACCAGGCAGGATAGAGAGGAAAATTGAAAGAATGTAAACCCGCAGGTTGAGATAAGAACAGTTTAACAACTGACGTACAATACAATACTACTACTATCATCGATAATTAAAATAAGGGGTGAGAATATAAAACTAAAAGGGGAAATAAAAAAAAAAAAACAACAAACAGTAAACAGTAAACACCAGTGATGCACAACACAATTGCTCACTACCTGCTGATCAATACCCAACCCAACCCAAGAAGCAGTCTGGGCCTTCCAGCTAACTGCCCCCAGTTTATATATTGGGCATGATGTGCTGTGGTATGGAATACCCCTTTGGCTACTCTGGGTCAGGTGTCCCCTCTCTGCTTCCTCCCAGCTTCTTGTGCCCCTCCTCACTGGCAGAGCATGAGAGACTGAAAAGTCCTTGATCAGGGCAAGTGCTACTGAGCAACAACTAGAACACTGGGGTTTTTATCAGCATTGTTCTCAGACTAAAGTCAAAACACAGCACTGCACCAGCTACTAGGAAGAAAATTAATTCTATGCTGGCCAAAACCAGGACAGCATACAATTTAATTTAATCTCAACACAAGCAGACAGTGCATACCACCTCCAAATTAGTCTGGCCTCAGTGATGGTGCTGCTGAAGCCTTTTACAGTGCGGAAGAACTCTTCTTTCCATGTAACTGCAGGCAAGAAAGAGGACAGCAGCCCCACACAGGAAACAGCATAAATCCAGCACACAAAAAGCACATCAAACTAATAGGCAGAATATTTCAGAAAAATTCCAATGATTCCCTTAACCTTCTTAAGGGAAGATTCCCTTCTTCTTCCCTTAAGAATTTTCCAAATAATCAATATTAAAAATGTTTGCATAAGCCTCCAGGGGACCTCCAATGAAGCCACATACCTTTGTTATACAGCTGCCTTAGTGCCAGCCATCTCCTGTCCCATCTTTGGCCACACAATGGATTTAGAACAGTAAATATTGTTTCCAAACCTTCCTAGCTCCATTTCAGAATATCATCCCATTAATTTTGCCACTGATCGAGCGATGTTTCCATTTTGACAGACTGATATTTTCAGATGCACAACAGTAATCTCCAGCTTTAATTTCTACTTAAAGGTTTCATACCTATAAAAAAAAAATCTCTAAATAAGGTCTACAGATGTTTCCTTTATCCAAAACCAAATTTTGGCATGCTTGCAAATCTTATTGCACACCTTGTTGTGTGTGTGTACACATATGCATGTGAACATGACTAAGTACTACCTAACATAAATCTCCTAGTCAGAAGTCTGGCCTTCAAACATTCTTGGGTGACAACCAGGCCACAGTTTTCAAATATAAAGGTAAAGTACATCTCAAATATATGAGAGATGAATGGTGAAATGCTACCAGGAATAAATCATTTGAAGCTGCAAGACTGCACACATTGAATTCTGCTGGCCAAGGTTACTGCATACAATAGAGACTTCATATCCCTCCTCAGAAGTCACAAATCACATCATTGTACAATCTCCTCTGATCTCAGAAGCCATGCATAAGCACCCCGTTTCCTTCTATGACCTTCTGTCCCCCACTTCACAATTTGTCTGAGATGGTGATATCCAAGACGTTAAACCACTTCTATTTTTGAGGAGATACAGTTATGCAAATATTAAAAGATGCTTTCAAATTCCCATGTGATTACAGACTTACACCTGTGCATAAGTTTTTGAGAATCTGCACTAAAGGCTAAATCTCTACTGATGACTCACTGCACTAGAAAAACTGTGCTCCTTCATTATAGTCTGTAAAGAGTAATTTCACTCTGCTGTTTCAAAGTACAGTGTTGAAAACAGCTGGATCTACCACACGAGTACTTCTTGGTATTCTGATAATCACAAACTGACAACGTGCTGCAATTTTTCAGCAGTTTCTCTTTATGTATTTGTTCCTACATACTTGTTGCAAGTAATCAATAACCTAGATTTTAGGAGCAAGAAAAAGAAGGAACAAATTTGGAAAAAGGTAGAGAGGGACAGCAAGAAATCTTCTGCCCTCTTAAAAACCTACCACCAGAGCTTCAATGTACTTTAACAATCACCCATGAATCAACTAACTGAGAAGACCCATTAATAACATCCTGTTTCACCTTGTTCATACTCCAAAATAAGCACAACATACTTACATCCTGGCATTTTAAATTACCTATCTCAGACAGTACTAGTATTATATCAGTGCTGGTGGTATGCTCTAATTTGAAGGCAGAAAATAGGATATTGGAAAGGCAGGAATGACAGGAGATTGGCAAATTCATTTGGACTTCAGACAAAGACAATTAAGAACACAAGTTTTTCTAACATTATGTGTCCAAATCTTTATTCAGGGAAACCTGCATGACATCAATATTGCTAAATATGTACAAGGGTAAGATCTCCTAGGAAGCTTAAGACATTTTGCCACCAAAGAGGTGATCTTGCTCATCCCTATGGTCCTGGTCTGTACTCTTGACCCATTCGTCTACCCACATGAGCACTAAGTAATAAAACTGAGTTTACCAATCTAAAAAAAAAAATACCTGCCTACTACTGTCTACTTACTGAAAACCCATCTTAGATATTATTTCAACTTGACAGTATTTTCATTATAAAAAAACAGTGGTCTACACTGAGCTGCTACAATTTTTAAACTGGACTGCAGTTACAAGTATTTTTTTCAGCACACTCCATTAGTCTGGTGAGACTATGCAGGTTTTTCCCCTTCCAGTGGGTTATCCCTTCCAATTGTGAGCTGAAAGGCATGTCATTCTAATTATTCTGCCTACTTAATAGGAAATGGAGAAGATGAAGCAAACATAAATGAGATGGTTTTCTAGCAATACAGGGCTTGTAATATATGAAAAATGGAAGGGCATCTTTCTTTAATAAAACATGTGACTGGTATTTTATGCACCATTTTTCAGCTCAAGTGTACTCTGAAGCATTTATTCATAATGCTTATAAAATGATGCTTCCAACTTTCACCCGTGAGAGATGAACTGATCTGTAGCCACTATCTTTAAAGGCTATAAAAGATATTTGTCTGTCATTATGCTCTAACATACCGCAGTGCTTTCTGTTTAGAGGCATACCAAAATTGCCCAGGATTAGAGTCTTAAAAGCTAGATCCCATTATATACTTGCACAATTTGTGAGTATAAACACAGACTTTAAAAACCTCAATGTTGACTGATGGTTACTGCGCTTACAGATGACTAACTAGCTCTCTTATGTACTCTGTTCAAAGCCCATTTTCACTCTCTTGGCTTCTGTACACAACATGAGACATTTGCATACAAAACATTTGAAGTGTAGCACTATTTATTAGCCCATACAAATAAGAATTCAGGAGGTACTACCAAATAAACATTACTCAGAGGTAAGTTTTGTTGCTTGTTTTTTTTTTTTTTTATTATATTCAAAACAGTATGAGTATCTGATAACTCTGAGATATTCAGATTCCTAAAGCCTGGTTCAGAAAACCTGTATACAAAATTCTGATAATTCTTTTGATAGGATGCAAATAGAGATCTCTCTTTTGTGTTTGTACCTCATATACTATTGTTTTAGAAAACTATTTCCATGCCAGAGGAATCACAGAATGATTTGGGTTGGAAGGGACCTCAAAGATCATCCAGTTCCAACCCCCTGCCATGGGCGAGAGAAGGACTTCTTTAAAGAAAAAAATAATCAAGTTTGATCCTGTTTCTGCCACATACAAAGCAAATTCTATTAAATATTAAGGGATGGAAATTTTCATCTTAAGTAATGAACAACATCGAGAAAAATGTTTCTTTGTCTGCAAATAAAAGCAGTTCTCTTTCCACGCTGAAACTTTTAAGTGCATCTACTTACATGTCATAAAATTTATGTTTTACTTGCTGTCTTTTGCTTCTGCCTGATGTTGTGAGTGAGAATAAGAAAATACTTGTCAAGTGGTGGTTTTAATCATCAGGATTATTTGATCATCAAGAGGTACTGTAATTACATCTGGAAGTTATTAAATTGCCTCTTGAGTATAAAAACCCTACCCTCTTTTTTAATCACAATTTTAATGGAATTTGAAATGTAGTAATACATGCCAACAGAATTAAACATAGGAAACAAGTTATGATAAGGAAATTAAATTAATCACTTTAAAAGCAGAGTAGTAAAGTTAAAACTCCAGATTATTATTTTAATCAGACTGTTTGACAGTGCTAACAATCTGAAAAAATACACTGCTACAATGAAATACAGTTTCATCATAAAGACAAATGGATGCTGAAAACTTCTGAAACAGTGCAGAAGACCATTCTCTGTCATAGAAACACAGAATGGTTTGCGTTAGAAGGAACCTTTAAGATCACCTAGGTCCAACCCCAATGCCATAGGAAGGGACACCTTCCACTAGACCAGGCTGCTCAAAGCCCCATCCAACATGACCTTGAGTGTGGATACCTCCATTCAGTCATTTGCATAGGGAAAACAGGGCACAGCCATCCTAGCAACCATGGGTAAAATGCCAACAGATTCTCCCCCAAAATAAGTGCTTTCTTCGTCTCAAGGATAACTTAAATTTACGTTTTACTTGATACAAAGCAATGGAATAAGAGTATTAACTTGCTCAGTTGCTTCGAATAAGGAGCCTTGCAGTAACTGGTTAAGTAGGTGCAACTCCGTAATTTGCTATTTCTGTCTGCTGCTGAAGCTCAGCATGAAGCAGGATAAGTTATATTTAGTTCAGAATACCTAAAACCCATTTACACACATATACTCACATATGTAATTACTAATGATAATTTAATTATAGATTATCATATTATATATATATATGCACACATTTCTTTATATTGATACTAAAACTATTTACTGGAAATAAAACATGAGATGATACTTAAGACCAACCCTACTAAAAAAAACCAAACCAAAACAAACAAAAAAAAAAATCCACAAAAAAAAAAACTTCCTTGAAAAAAAGGCTCATTTCCCAAGATTACTTTTGAAAATTAGAGTCTAAACAAGACATGAGACATAGCTTCAATGATTTTCTAAGTCTCTTTTTTTATTACATTATAAGCTAGTTTAGAGTCAGTCATGATTCTTTGTTTACTCACTTACGTTCTCTATTCTGGGACTGCAGCAGAACATCACAACTTAAATGGATTAGTGATTGACTGCTTGTAGGAACTCAGCTACTTTTGCAGGTTTTGGGCTCTAAAGAAAAAAAGGGTCAAGATTCAAAAAAAAAAAAAAAAAAAAGGTGTGGATAGGCCAGAAATTTGACAGAAAAATACATAATTCTTTCTGGTATGGCTGCAAAGTTGGGTAACAGTTTGAAAAAGACATCTGCACCTTTACAAATAAACATCTAATGCTGATGTTTCCAAAACTGCCTTTTCCCAAGGTTTAAAACTCCAGTTATTCCACCCAAAAATCCTTAGATGCCTGTTGAAAGAGTTTGCTTAGGCTTTTCCCTCCAAAAACAGGTTATAGTGATTGTTTTCAAATCCCTCTGTGCCTTACTAGATGCACTTGCAATATTTTTCTGTTTAGATTTACTTGGTTTTAATCCCAAATGATGAAAAAAATCATCTTTAAAGAATATCATCATCACTGGACAGCGAAACATTCAAAATTCAGGAAGGTAAAGATTAAAAATATTTTTACAGATATACACTTTTTCATCCACAGATAAGAAAAGAAATAAGATGGGCTTTAAATAGCTTTTGGATTAAGGACCCGGAGTCCTCCTCATAAGATCTTTAAAAGCAGTACTATTCAGCGGCAATACAG
This sequence comes from Psittacus erithacus, assembly GCA_009867235.2. Taxonomy (NCBI): domain Eukaryota; kingdom Metazoa; phylum Chordata; class Aves; order Psittaciformes; family Psittacidae; genus Psittacus; species Psittacus erithacus. The sequence continues at coordinate 28,101 of WYDI02016978.1, forward strand.
GACATATGCAAAGACTGAGTTATCAACAAAACAACCAGTATCTGAATCTTGATAAAAAAGCAAATCACTTTAGTCTGTAAATTTCAAAAAGGAATTAATCCCCTGAAAAGTCAAATCAATATTCTGTGTATCAACAAAACCTGTATGTTGAAGTCTCCTTTGCCACAGCCTTCAATGCAAATAAAATTATTTTACTCCTAAAAATAAGTACGAAAGCATTGGATTTTCTCGTATTTTACATTATTTTTAGGTCAATCTTCTTTCTGAAAGCAGTTTTAGATTAACATTTCTATAGAGGATGACAGGAAAAAGAAAAAAAAAAAAAAAAAGAGTCGTGGGATTTGGACTCATTTCCCATTAACCTTTCAAGAAGATATAAATCAAAATCCCTTATGCTTTAAAAATGCTGAGCTAATTTGCTTTTCTCAGGCCTGAGATACAGCAGGTGTCAAGAAAGTACCAGCAGTATTTCAATTTCTACCTTCCAGTCCTTTGTCTCACCTTTATGAAGACCGGGTAAGAAAGTTCAGGCTGTCCAGCCCAGAGAAGAGAAGGTTGCGTGGAGACCTCATGACAGCCTTCCAGTATCTGAAGGGGATCTACAAGGATGCTGGGGAGGGACTCTTCATCAGGGACTGTAGCGATAAGAAAAGGGGTAATGGACTTAAACTTAGACAGGGGAAGTTCAGGTTAGATGTAAGGAAGTTCTTTACTGTGAGGATGGTGAGGCAATGAAACAGGCTGCCCAAAGAAGTGGTAAATGCTCCATCCCTGGCATTTGCCAGGCTCCAATCTGGCACCAAAGCCAGGCTGGACAGAGCCTTCGGCTACATGGCCTAGGGTGAGGCATCCCTGCCCATGGCCAGTGGGTTGGAACTAGATGATCTTAAGGTCCTTTCCAACCCTAACCATTCTACAATTCTGTGATTCTTAACACCACAGAATAAATTACAAGTATATGACAAGGAGTGTCAAAATCAGAAATATGAATTAGCCTAGTCAAACTAAAGCAGAGTCTAAAAGACTAAAAGACTTACTTGTAAAGACAGTTAACTATAAAACTTAGAAGAAAGATTGTGTGGTTTTTGTTCCATTTATTCATAGAATCCATAAGAATATTATTTTCAGTGCCCCATTCATGCAACATTAAACTACTACAAAAGGTCTTCATCTTCCTATTTACCTGTAGCTACTCGGAACGACAAAAAATATATTTTCTTATTGACACTGTACAGTTCTCATTTATATGTATCCTGCTACAAATTAAAAGTAAGTATTTTTCAAAATTGCACTTTACTATCCAAATGATGTGCAGAAATAAAAATGAAAAAGGTTAAGTAAGAGCACTTTACACTTGTTTTTACACTACCCTTATATCTCACAAAAACACAAAGATTGATCCTTAAAATTTTCTAATTCATTTAGGACAAGAGAAATCTAGTATTTGATCCCAAGTTCTCTCTCAAATACAAACTGAATTCCCTCAGGATCCAGTGTTTAATGTTTTCCAGTTGTCCATACAAGTAAGACTTGATTCTGCCAGAAATTGCCTTTTCAATGGAATCTCTGACCTGGTTACAGGGTACGAGAAACACTGATCTAACTTGTGACAAACTAGAATCATCTCTTCTCTAAAAGGACACTTTCTCTACCCTTGGTTATAACAAAGTCATCTTCCAATGTGTTATATTCCACCAAAATGAATTTGAACTTAATAGGAAATATTTTGCCTTGGAATCTAGACCTTGATAAATGCCATAGCTTTCTGCTGTTTCTCTGCAACTCTGCTTCTCCAGTTGAAGAAACAGTCGATTTGCTTAAGTGACTGAGGGTGAAAATGTAATGATCTGAATGTCCTTTGCTGTCACACACAGACACATCAATTTTAAGGGATGATAATCCCTTTCCTGCTAAGGTCACCAAGTCTTTTTTTCACTATATTGGAATAGTAAAACAAATAGCAAATAGGATTCTCTAGTCACAGACAAAACGCGTCATGTAACCCACGTAACTTACCCAAGGCTGTATTTTCCTCTACAATACAGTAATTGTTTCCATCTCTAAATCCAGTATCGCCACTTCCTCACCTGATGGCAAAGGGACGGAAATCTTTAATGCTTGAGCATTTTCAGGGTCAGAACTTTAGTGAGAGTAAAAATATATACTGTCAATAGGAAGAGAACACAATGGGTATAGACCAGATACACTGCAAGGAAAAACACAGCCAATCACCAAAAACAGAGTATCGATGCAAGTAGCACTGCACCACTTTTTGATATAGGAAGAGATGAGCACTATGGAATGCCACCACATAGGAGAAAAATGCAACATATCCATGTGCTTTCTAACGGGCAGAATGTGTTGATTAAGACCAAAGATCAAGTACACTGCTACGTGGCAAATTAAAACTATGGTGACTGAGGTCTGCAAGGTACAATAGATGTACAACTATCTGTGAAATAAATGCATCATGGTGAAGAGGGCAACCAAGAATCTAAATGCTGACAGGATTTCTGGGAAAAAAGCCTCATTTTTGAACCTTTAATAAAGTTTGCCTGGATATAAGTGGGCATACTGTTACACAGGACAACTTAGGAATTGCGGAATCAAGGGCGTGAAAATCCAAGATAAAGGTTAAAGAGGTCTTCATAGTCTAGGTATACTATTCACTTGTAAACCGAATACTGTAGAAAGCCTACTTTTCGTCAAACATGCAAATAAAGGATTCAACTGAAAACTCACAAAATACACTCTTATCTTTGGTTCTTTGTTGAAGAAAATATTTTTCAGACCTTATGTGCATGCAAACCTCACAAAGCAGGTTTAAGATCACCTAATATTAAAAACTGAGTAAAGGTTATTAAGTGAATATAAGTAATGACATTTTTATTTTCTTTAAGAAAACCTTACCTGTATCACTTCTTCCACAAGACAGACCTCCACGACAAATTAGTCTAAGATTCATTCTTGATGACTGTTTCCTACTTTCCACAGTAGGAAACCTGCAGAGTGAATTTTTCCTGTTTAGAACATAATGCAAATAGCCTTTGAGACTCAATATGAACAAATTTAGATGCTTCACAACCATCATCACTCCCCTATTGGTTTCAGCATTTAGTGAAGCAAGTTATTTTATACATGTATACACACACTACTCAGGTGTCAGAGAGAGAAAATCTCATTTTCCAAATTCAAAGGTAGAGCATGTAACAGTTTCTCAGCTCTGCCTATAGGTTACTGGCTTCATGCAAATAAATTGCAGGCATTATGCATAATTTCCATTTATTTTAGAACTCTAAAAAACTAAGAGCACCAGATTCACAGGAAAACCAACAATAATATTCTTCCATAGCTACCACAGATTTTATCTACAGCAATCGAGGACTACCCCACATTCAGTAACGCTGAAAAAACTTTCAAGTGATTGAGAAAGAACATTCCTCATACTTTCCAAAATTATGATTTGCCCTGAAAGGTAAGCTGCTCTGCAAAAGCCTGATGCTATGCTTATCATAATACATTTTATTTCCCTTCTCATTCTTGACGGCGTTTTCTGTATTTTCACTCGTCACCATAGCAAATTCTATTACTAAGGATTCTGTGCAGATTCAGCAGTCCTTTAAGTCACAGTATGTGTATCACTAAGTTCACTATACAAGAATAACTGACTGTAGCTTTAACTTGCAAAGAAATAGAAAACAGAACCTGGAAATAGCTAAATATAACCTACACACCCCCTGCTTATTTCTGATTTTCCTCTGTGTGGCACTAATATACATCCTGGCATAAGTGCCCAGAGTGATTCAAAAGGTCTCCACAAAGGCAAAAACTCCTTTGTTTAGAGAATATTCATTAAAAATAATTCTCAGGGCTTTATTTTGGTTTGTGTTGAATTTTTTTTAAAAAAAACTTTTACATTATTCTCGAAACAAAGTTTTACAATGCAAAATGTTTTACTCCTCCAGGGAAAAATGACAGCAACCGAGCATTTCATTAGCATTAGTCCCCAAACAACTAATAAAGGGACAATTCTTAAATCTTCGTTCATCCAGCGAAATGGAAGCAGTCATTATCTTCCACAGCAAGGCCAACTTTTAGCACAGCATGGATATAAAAAAATCTGTAGGATAATGAAAAAGCACAATAGCACAAATGAAAGGCTAGGCTTCCTGAACACCAGTAATTCAGGTTAGGATATTCATACCTTTTAGCATCTAGATAAAACTTCTCTGGTGGGAAGACACAACTCCAGAACAATAGCAATGACAAAAATAGTTAAGGTTGGGATGGCTTTCAGACTGCTTGGTCCACCTCTTTTCAAAACAAGACTAAATTGGATATTACATCACACAGGCCCTTGTCCAAAGCCAGCTTCTGTGAACTGTGGATTCCACCATTTCTCTGAGCAACCTGTGGCAGTGCAAGCTCCCTGCCTTTCCCCCAAGCATTTGTCAGAATTTTCCTTTATGGAACTTGTTAGCCCTTTTGCTGTTACCTCCAGGAAAAGTTCAGCCCCTTCACACTGCTGACACTTGCCCAAACTGGAGCTTAAAGTCAGCAAAAGTACCAATGCTGGTATTTAAATTTGCTTACAAATTTAAAAGGAATGTTATCAAGTATGTGATTACAATTTTCATTTTCCCATGTTACCATAGTTACAGTCATTTATACAGTCCAAGCTTACTGCATCCATACTTCTATTTATAAACCTCAGCCTTTTGAGAAATCATAGCCAACCTTTCCCCTAAGTCTCTGCTTTTCCTGGAGTCTCCACTCTGTCTTTTCACTCATTCCATGCCTTAAGCTTTCTCTGGAAAGCAGCCCATGAAGAAATGCTAAATCCCATGGGGGAATAACTAAAAATGTTACAGAACTGAGAGGACTTTATTACAGCTCTCCAGGCTGAATCTGAAAATAGACATCATATGAGTCATAGAGAAATACTGGCCTACAAGAAAATACTGTACTGAACACTCGCATCTGACCCATCACAGTCCAGAGCCTAGCAATCCCTGCTACTTTTGTTTCAGAGAGCTGGTGGGAGTCACCTCTGAAGATTCTGTCCCGGAGTCAAAATTTTTCTGATGTTGACATTACTTTACTCACCTTTAAGAGGAAAGAATAACAAAATAAGAAACACTCTCTTGAGGCTTTTTACAGACTTCTCAACTGTATCTCATTGAATGAAAGCAACTACTGTAAAGTTCTAACCTTCCATAATTTTGTAAATCCTGCCATTTTTCCTCCAGTCTGATTCATCTTGGACCACTTAAGGGTAGCGATTTTGTTCACAATAAACATCAAAGATCTGTACAACCTTTTCACTTGCACACCTTTTTAAAATCTTCATGCAGTGTAAGGGTTTTCACTGTAGTTAATCAGAGCCACTTCCATAAATACTAGAGAAATGCAGTTGCAGGGCTGCCCCTTTAGACAGGTAGAGGTTGTAGCAGGCTGTCTTTGGTTGACAATCTCCTGTTTCACAAGAGACAGTTTTGAATACAAAGACAATCAAATAGCAACCTAGTACTACCTGCATTCAGGATACAAATTTAACCAAGGGAGTTCTGAAATGGCAGATCTTCTCACCCAAGAGGTCTGATAACTTCTTCCCAGAAAGGCTGACTACACACTTTATGTATCTATAGGCACTTCTCCACCAGCAGCAAAGACAAACTAGAGAAGTTACACTGGCTTCACTCTCCCCATAACATAGTTTTACATCATAAATTAACTGCAAAACATATAATCAAAAAGTTGAACTTCTACAGCTATTGTAGGACACTAAATCTGACAGAGTAACTCAGCTGCTGGACCAAATTCTCATCTAGCTACCCCACCTGCTTAAAAAAAAACAAAACAAAACAAAAAAAACCCAAACCAACCAAACAGAAACAAAAAAAAACAAAACCAAACAAAACCCAAAACAAACAAACCAAAACTATCCAGCTCCAGTGTTTTAGTTAATATGAAATTAATGAAAAACTAAAAGTTGCATAACAGGAACTTATACCTTATATAAATAGTGGCACACCTAGCTTAAAATTTACATGTCAGGTTTTCAGTTTCCATGCAAGCAGATTGCAAAATTTGCAAAAACTAAGAAAAATTGTTCAGCACAGCAATATACAACCACTCTAAAAATATTTAAGTACCATTTATGTCACATATTCTCACCTACATAAACTCCTAATTTTTTTCACAAAATAAAGATTTCCACCACTATATACCAGTCTCCAAAAATTTTTATTTATTATCTCAAACTAGCAGGTCTTAGAAAAATAAACCATTAATATTCAGTAATTTTTATCATACAGTTTACTTTTTTGAAACAGAAAACATATATATATATATAAAAAAAGTTTCTATTGATGTCTCACAAAGCATCAAACGCTGCATTTGTCTGTTGCAGAAAAACAAAGCATCTCCAAAATAAGGGAATATAGTTTTTGCAGCCTGTTCTTCCTCCCTTTAAACTGCAACACTCTGCTGGACATTTATAGAAACTTAATAAGGCCTGAACTGAGAAGGATGGCTATCTGGGGGAGGTGGAGGTGGTGGCAGTGGAGGCGGTAAAAATGGGTATGATGAGTTGTACATATTTGGGCCAGTCCACATCATATTTGGATTTGAAGGTGGAAGGTGGAATTGATGCATATCGTTAACAGAACCAAAAACTGCAGGAGGAAAGGGATACGGTTGCATTGCTGGATTTTCTTTTCTGTGAGAAAACGGTGGAGATTCCTGATGTATTCTGCTGTCTGAAGAGTACGACTGTGTCACTCTTACTTGTGGTCTCAAAAATCCTGGATGGCCTGATGAAGGAGGAAATGGATCCCTGGAAAATCCTCTGCCACGATACCCCCTTGAATAACTTGAAGCAGGATGCTGCATTGGCTGATGAAGTCCTCTATTCTCACCTTAAAAACAAAACAAAAAAAGACACGCACACACATTTTTAATATCACTTTGTAAAGGTTAAGTTTAGTTCTTACAAATCTTTCAAGCTGAAGTCAAGGAGATTTTCCCAGTAATCTTAAATAATAGTGGCAAATAATATGTAAACAACAAAATAATGATGGCAACTCTACTGTTTAGGAACTCATCGTGATTTGAGTTACAGAAAGGACAATCCTGAAGGCTGCAAATTCAGTCACTAAAAAAAGAAATTTCACTTTCTTCCCCTTCAGGCATTTTTATTTATATTAATGAATTACAGGAACACTCAAACTGTGAGTGTTTCAGAAGCCAAACTGTTGAGTATTTTGGAAGCTTTGGTTTAAAGCAAGACTTAAAAGCAAGACATTTTAAAACTGAAGATAAATCAACACTGCATTGCACTAAAGCCTTATACAGCTTTCAAACCTGAGTTGGCATTATAGCACAGACACAAGACATAAGAAATTATCCAAACTCAAATTAATAAAATTAACTTACTCTATCAGAAAAAAGGCAGCCTGTACTTTTAGCCAATCAGCTTTCAGCATTTATCTTTCTAACACGAATTTTTCCCTGTACAGGTCACTATAAGCATATATTTTAAGGTTCATAACAAATGTACTGCCACTTTATACAAGTACTATAAGAGTACTAATGGGATAAGTGCTATAAAACTAAGAGCACCAAAGTATTAAAAATATTCCAAAAAGCTGGTAAGATATTCAAAAGGCTGTAGAATTTAAACTGAAACCAAGAGCTGTAGCAATAGGACAAGGGGTAACGGGTTTAAACAGGGGATGTTCGGGTTAGATATAGGGAAGAAATTCTTTACTGTAAGGGTGGTGAGGTACTGGAATGGGTTGCCCAGAGAAGTGGTGAATGCTCCATCCCTGGCAGTGTTCAAGGTCAGGCTGGACAGTTCCTTTGGCGACATGGTCTAGTGTGAGACATCCCTGCCCACAGCAGGGGGGTTAGAACTAGATGATCTTAAGGTCTTTTCCAGTCCTAGCCGTTCTATGATTCTATGTTCTCTAAAGCATTTTAGGGCTAGAAGTAAAATGATATTTAAGAACATAACACCATTTAAAAATCAACAAATTTTCAGAATCTGTGTGGACCTAAACCTTGGCACTATACAACACAGAAATATCTGCACCTTTAAAAAGCTAAGTCTGGAAAGTCAGCTGGATGCTGGAATTCCAACTCATTTTTATGGTGGATTAGGATTTAAGAGTCCTTTGAGTGAATATTTTTGTTCTTTCTTCTATCAAAAAGATTACAAGTTAATTTTAATGTACTCAAGAGTTTCATGAAGATGCAAGCAAGCAAAACTCCAGCTGAGGCTGTTTGCACCTCAATTTGCCAGACATCCTTGTTGTTGAATTCCATAGCCAAACTAAATTGAATACAATGTCAATTTATACCTTGTTATTTCAGAAAAATATAGCAAATCATAATCCATACTCCTCTGACAGATACAGAAAGTTCCTCTCACTGTGTTCTCAGTTATGAAACATAGCTTGGCAACAGCCTCAGCAAGCCCCAGGCAAAAGCAAGTCTACAATAAGCTGGCAGAATGAGGATACAGTGGAAAACATGCCATATGCTAGGTAAGCAGAAACCAGGAGAGAAAATAACCATCAGCAATGAAGGTAAAGTATGGCACAACTCAGATCTTTCCCTTAAAGGAAAACTGTCAAAACTATAGTGCAAAAGCCAGCCCAAGAAAGATCACAGCTTTCTTTAAAGGGTACTAGAGAGGAACGTACAGTAGACAGAGTAAAGGGGTTAACTGACTTCACAGATGATGAGTAAAGGGGGTTTAGCAGGGCATAATGTCTAGCAGCTTTACAAAGGAGGAGCAGAAAACTCACGAGAGTCAGTTCAAGAAATTCAGTGGGGGGAAGCACTGTGCTGCAGACAGTTGAAGCAACCTGATATGGGATCATTAGAAGAAGAGGAAGAGGGTATGAGAGTCAGCAGCATTTGAAGAGTGTGCTAAAAAAAGCATGCTACGTGAGCAGAGTGGTGAGAACAGAGAAAGAGGGATGTGATTTAAATTATTCAACCAAAATGGCAACCAAAAAGAAAAAAAAAAAAGTATTTTGTCAGTAGAGAGATATAAGAGAGGACAGATAGGAAAATTGATTATTGCAAACAGATTAGCTGCAAGCATATACCTGGAACAGATCTGTCAATAGCAGGAGAAAGGAAGGTGAACGTAACTATGTGTATTATGAAAAACTATACGTAGTTTAATAAACTACTGTAGGATTGTCTATCTAACAATTGTGTTAGGTAAACAGAGGCTCTCAGTAGGCTACACAAGTAACAGTTATTTTAAAGAAGCATTTATATGCTATGGGCAAGGAAGAACTTCATTTTCAGAGGAATAAGACTTGTGTCTTGTGTCTTCTCCCTAACTGAACTGAAAAAAAAAAAACCAAACAAAACCAAAAGGTTTCCAAATATTGCACACGGCTTACCTCTATCATCTCCCTGCACTCAAAGGATTAATCTGAATTTGGGCCTCAATAACCCCTGCAATAAGCAAGCTCTAAGTTCCGAAACATGGCATCTGTTTTCCTCCCTGTGTCAGACAATACTGCTGTAAGAGATTCTGAATCTCCTTTGACAAGTATCCTGCTCCTACACTACTTCCCTTTCACAGTTTAATGGGAAAAAAAACCAACCAAAAACCAATACAGGAACCGCAAACCCAAACATTTTCCTTTAACCAAAAAAGAAAAGGAATATAGTCACAAATTTATGAATATAACTTCAAGAAACACAGATATACTGATTAACTGCATGAAAGCTCAATCACTAAGATAAGTATCACTGTGTATTTCAAGCTCAGTTTAACAAATAAAAATTCTCCCATAGTATTCACTCACTTGATGCATTTGTTTCTGATTTGAGTTTCCTCCTTCCTTGACTTTGAGGCTTCTTTTTCTTCTGCTTTGCCTCTCTTTCTTTTTCGTCATCACTGAAATCCAAGGCCTGGTTAAAAAAGTAAAATTGGGGAGAGGGGGAGAAAGAGATGAGTGGTGAAACAAAGCCATATAAAGACTGCAGAGAACTTCAGCTCTAGCAATAAATCATTACTTAGAAAACAATCCATGCTGCAGTGAGCTTAGAGGAATATTAAAGCTGCACTTTCGTACTTTGCATTCAATGAGCCAAGTGCGTTCAGCTGACTTCTCAACACCATAAATGGATTAACACTCCACAAATTTCTCATAAGACAATTAAACAATAGTCAGTCCTTCCAATTTTCAAAAAAACTGCAATATACGAGTATCGAACACAAATTTTTGATTGCCTGTATGTTAGTAAGAAAAAAATTGGACATCTGAGGAAGCTGGCTAGTTATTGCCAAGAAAAAGCTTTGAAGACCGAACTGTAGAGTAGAAGAATTAAAATATGGATTTTTCGAATAAGTTAAAAATAATTTGGTAACCAATACGTACAATGGTCAAACTGCATTAAAAAAATCTCCAGTCTAAACTTGCCACTACACTGGAATTGCCTGTAGTACATTTAGTAACATTGTTTCTATTAAAAAAGCAATAGCGATGTTATGCCAAAGGAATTTTCAGCTTTGGAGAATGTAGTCATTCACAATGGATTTAATGTCACTGCAACATTTTGTTACTGTTACACAAGGTTTTGCTACCTTTTGAATCCTAGCTTACATTTAGAATGAGGAAAGTTGTTAGTAAAAGGAAATAATCTGTCAGCACTAATTAGGTCCATGAAAAACAGCTTGATCATATGACTTAAAAAGGTCACCCTCCCCTTCTCAATTCTGAAAGGAAGTGGTTTGCTGCTTACTGATGTATCTCTATAGTATATACAGAGCAAGGATCTCTAAACCACCGCACTAAAGCAGTGCTAAAAAAGCCACACAAAGTTAATTCTGAAACACTTCCTCTTCAATATAACTGGATTACAATTTTACTAAAAAAAAACAAAAAAACCACAACAACACACCAACAACAACCAAAAAAAAAAAAACAAACAGAAAAACCACAAAGCCACAAGGAATACAAGATGATACATGCCATGAAGTAAAATTTAGTTCACTAACTTCTGCTTTTCCTAAGGACTTCACAGTACATCATCCTCCAGTAGAGCAGAAATAAAATCAACAGGTACCTTCCATTGCTAGCTAATTTCTACGTAACCTTCCATAAAAGCCATTTCACAGAGAAATCACAGTTATCTGCTCCTGGCAGCCTTTAAGCATACAAATCACATCCCGTGACCCCAAAGACAAGGGCAGGAGACATCATACCACTGAGTCTCCAATTAAACTGGGCTAATTACAAGCCTGTCAGAAAGTAAACACTTGACATCTACCTTAAAGGAGAAGAATAAAAGGCTTAGTTAGCATGGACTGATTTAACATTCACAAACAAATAAAGCTTTACAATATCACAAAAAGTACTGACTCCAGCAACTGCATGCAGTTTATCATGCGAGCTGGCCAGAAAAGTTACAGAATCAGCTGCCAGCTGAGGGCATTAAAAAAAAAAAATGAAAAAAAAAAGTCTGGCTGTAAGAGACAATTTCAAGCATCAATAGCATAAAATTTCATCTGCACCCTTGTCAACAGCTATTACCTTCACAGCAAAAGCTACTTTGTACCAGCTCACCAGCTGTCACAGCTTGGATGTCTTAGCGCAAACTCCAACTGCTAGAACTATCCAAAGATTATTCTAATTAAGGATCACAAGTTGTTAAATGTGTTTTTTCCAAAACAGAGTACAGATGTATTGCAAAGAGCAGACACAGAAACAAAGGTTTCAAACAGCAATCGGGTTTACCAGTCCCTGTCATCACTGATTTTTGTTTAAGCTTCCTTCAGCCTTGTAGCAAAGTTGGACTAAATGACTGCTGTAGGTACTTGTTTAGAACAAAAAAAAAAAAAAACAAAACAAACAAAACAAACCAACAAAGAAAAATCGAACCAAAAAACCCACATAAACCACAAAACAAAAAATGAACATCAAAAAAACCCACACAGATAGATCTCTTTAGGAGACTATGGTAAACACAAGGCTTCCAGAAACTTCAGCTATTTTGGGTAAGATAGGCTTGAAGTAGCAATTGAAAGGAAAAGTGGATCAAGTGTTGAGTGAGAAAACAAATCTCATGAAAACACTTCAGTAAAACTACCAGCCTTGTGATTTTTATTGAAGAAGAGAATAGTTATGAAAAGCATAGAGTGGAGTTGAAGAGCACTGGTCAGGAAGCCTGGATGTCACTGAAGAAATTTTTACATATCCTAGAGAAATTATCTCAGAGGTCACCAGAAGCTCTCACTTCTACATGATCCTGTATTACTGCCTTTGTATGGAAGAAGCTGTCCTATCATGAACTAGTGTTTTATAATAGGAAACAGTAGGGAAAACATACTCAGAAGCCATTCAAAGAATGCAAGAGAAGCTGTCAAGTCAATCTAACAGAGCAGATAGCTTAAACACCCAAGTAATACTATTTGCAGAGTACTGGCAGGCCTTTAAAGACAAACAATTGCTTGTGCGAGGTAAAAGACAAAGCTGCAGTCAAAAGAACAGCAAAGACAAAACTTCACTAGCAGAAGCAAAAGTATTAGGCAAGATAAAGCAGTCCTTCAAAGTTGAACATGCAGGCTGCCAAACGTCCTCAAAGGACCAGAGGAACTGAAAATAAAGATACACATTTTCCCAATTGCAAAAAGCAAGTAGAAAAAGACAGGTAGTACTCTCTACACTGATTGTGAGACCTCCAAGAAAAGCATGACCATCTTTTCAATTAAGAAGTACATCCAACTCTTACCTGCATAAGAAAAATAACCTTACTAATTAGTTACTCTACACAGAAATTTTTCTACATATATCTTGTGTAATCAAATAGAACAAACAACAACAACAACAAAAAAAAACAATCCTACAGTTACCTCAGGCGGTGGCTCCTGGTCATTCTTCCAGGATGCATCTGAACCTTTTTCCCTAAGGAGAAAAAAACAAAACACAAATTAGACAATCAAGATGAATGGAAATGGTGTAAGGAGGCTACAAAACATGTCTTTGGTCATGCTGCAGCAATATTCCAAGCTAGAAATAACTGGTAAGAACTGTACTGTAGCAAATAGGGTAACACTTTCTTCAAAGTATCAGATCTCCTATACCAGGACCCGCCTGTTTTTAAGAGACATTTGTTTTTAGTGCCATTTCTAAGCGAGTACTAATGTATGTATCAACTTAAGACTTCACTACATGTCATTTGAAGAAACTTCAATGTTCAGTGAAATGAAAAATTAAATTAAAAACATTCAGTGAAGACTGAACATTTCGTACAGCTTACATTAAGCTTTGGTCAATATTCTCTCAACACAGTCCTTCAAATATAAATTGCTTTGAACCTGAACTGAGGTTTTTCACTGCAACATTTTTATGCTAACTGCTGACTACAGTCACAAGCTTTCTCATTCTTCTGGTTTCAGAACACATCTTCAGTTAAAAAGGACAATGAAATAGTCTAGTAGGACACAGGCTTTAAGTATAACTATAGTGAATTCAGAATTAAAAAACCTCTAAGCTTGGCTTACAATTCTATTAGGACAGTATTAGAAGATGAAACCTATTTATCTAGCTATTTCGTTTAAGGAAGAAAAAACTCAATTGCCCTGCCTGACAAGCACCAAAAATAATTAAGAGTGGTTTCATTTATTTCACCCGCCACTAAGAACTTTGCTAAAAATCAAGTAAATTTTTTAGCATGAATTTGTGGAACAAATTTAAATTATGCTTTTAAAAGTCTGTGGAATGCTTTTCCACGCTGCTTGCGAATTTAATATGTTTTGGTCTGAAATGTTAAGACAGACTCCTTACTTATGCAAACAAACTATAAAAAAAATACAATACAAAAAAATTTTTACTTGCAATTGGACCATAGAGATTAATACATTGTGTTCAGTGCGAAATGTCGTCAATCAGTGCTTTAACAACCAAGGGGCTTTTTATGCATTCATCAAGTCACCAACAATCAAGCAGCAATACCTACACCAAAGTACAAAACCATCAGCTTTAAGTAGCCTGGTCTGAAGAGGTCAAAGGCTGCCCATGAGAATGCTGGCAAGTCAGCTGGAGGCACTTTGTGCCTCAACCCAACCAAAAAAAATGCAGCTCAATCTCCACAAATCACTAGAAAACCATAAATCACACACCTTTGTGAGTATGTGCAAATCATATTAGCAAGCAAGCCATTTTAAAGTTCAATTAGAGGAAAACATTACAGAAAGGAAAGGAAGATGAGGGCTCTGTATCAATTCTCAGCTGCAGAAAACCCTCTACCTATGCAAAGATAGAAAATAACACCTTAACACCATTTTTATTATTAGTTTTATTTTGAACCAAATTCTTTGTTTCTCCCTCTCATCTTGTTATTTTGGTGCAATACACACCTGCCAGAAATACCACAACACGCAAGAAACTCTGAGACCGGTGGTCATTAGGCAATATGTAGTACTACTGACTGCAAAAATTTAAACTTAAGTTCTTCAGGCAGCTTATCTCACTCTCCCAAGGCAGCCTTCCACATTTCAGCAAAACACAAAACACTCTTCATGCTGCAAGATACTTCATAATCTTTTGCAAAGTACAAAACAGTAATTCTTTGATTTCTGATCTAAGATACTGTAAGATCAGAAGTCTAACAAGGTGACTTGGAGGAATCATGAAAATACATGAGCTTCTTTAGAATTACTTTGTTTCGGGTAATACAGCACAAACCTACTTTTTTGCAAAAAATTATTTTGCATTCAAGTTTTACACTACATTACCATTTATTTTGCTACACAGTGTAAGACTTAGAGCACTGCAACTTTGTACAATGCAAGCAGACGGCATTCCAGATTTCAGAAAATGCTTCAAAGTTAAGGTTTCTGTCAGATCTTAATCCTGATTCCTTTCTTTTTTGAAGTACCATCACAATCTGGTCTGCAGAGAGCCAAACTAATAAAAACCAGAGAATAAAAACCATTGGTCATTAAATTTGCAATATGCTAAGGTCCAAAAGCCTTCTTGTGAAATGAAAACAATTCTTTCGATTCTCCTCCCCATCCCTCTGGGAGCTGGGGCGGGGGGGGGGAAGGGGAAGGCGGGGAGTAAGAGAGAGACTGCGTGGTTCTGAGTTACGACTGAGCTTAAACCACGACACTGACCAAAGATTGATTTTTCTACTATCCATGGCATCTTGGTTTCTTTATATTGACATTACTGTACAGGTGAGAAATCAAAATTTTTCACCCTTTTTCAGTGACACCTACTTTGTGAAAAGGCAGCTTCAAGAAATAGCACCATTGCCTCACAAAACCTTAAGAAACTTTACTGACAAAACTCAGAAATAAAATATTGTTTCTGTGAAATGTAACAAGTCAAATTATTCAGAAATTATGGTTTACATCAGATTTCACATGTATTCACACTTCTCATTTTAACTCAAGACAAGAAACAATGCCTGATGCACTGCTCAACTGTGCTGATTAAGTCATGCAAGTTTGAAATGCCTTACCTAGTGTTTAATTTTGTACCACGTACAATAGTGAAGTACTACTAAAAGACAAGTAGTTCCTAAAACTACTTGCAAAGCACATAAAAGAACCAAAACATGAATCTGGCACCTCAGATGCTGAGTATGACAGTTATTGATGTAGCAAGCAGATGATTAAAGTCTCTGCAGTTACTGTGCTAAGCAACAAAGTTTAATGGCACCAATCAAAGACCAGCTGGCATCAAAACGCCACAGAAAAACAAACAAGCAGCAGAGTGAGAAAGTGATCTATTTTGGTCTTGACTGAAAGGAAGACTTCTGCTTCCACAGAAATGGGAAAGGAACACCCCTCCCCCTTAAAAAAACAAAACAAAACCCCCACCAAAAAAAAAAAAAACCAAAACAAAAAAAAAGAAAACACAAAACAAAAAAAAAAAACAACCAACAAACAAAGCAACAAAAAACTCCCGCAGGCTTGGCTAAAGAAAAACTTACAAGTACTGACACAGTTGAGATTTATGCAAACACCTATATTATTTGCTACAGTCAGAAAAAAATTTGCAAGTCAGATGAGAACTCTGTAATAAAACAGAGAATAAGTCACTTGTATGACTGAAGTTTTTTAACCTATGGGTATTTCAGACCATTATTTATTAATAATTAGAACACTAATGTCTAGCAGTCATTTATTATGCTTTATTTCTTAATCTGTATCTTTGAATAGATTTCCTTATAAACAGCAACAAGTCCTATTCATATCTACTACCTTCCTCAGGCAGACTGGGAGATGCACTGTTGAGGAGTTCCTGAGTATCTTACTACATTGCCACTTCAATTTTCCTTCCCCCATCCCTCATTTACAGCAGGTAATTTTCATATAGAATTATTACATTCCAACTGTACAATACATTTACTTATAATTAAATTTTAGTTCTGGCCTTGTAACATGAAATAAAAATAGTGAATAAATACAAACTTGTTCAGAATTTAAACAAGTTTATTTAAGTTACAAAACCAAACAAGAATCTGAAGAACAACACAGCTTGCAAAACCATTGCACTTTTATGTATGTGTGACCGTGGGGAAGGGATTTATCAATGACATTTTAGGTAACACAGCAACATGAAAAGAAAGAACACTTAAGATATTGAATTGAATAAGAAGCTACTAAAGTTTAGCAATTATAACACTTTAAAACCTTGTAGTTGACAGCCACTCCGAACTGTTCTGAAAGGCAAAACAGTACAAACTTGTTATTACAACACAGTTGAGTATTTAAAAGATAGTTTTAGTGTCAAGCTTAGTCCTACAGTTTCTCACTCAAGGCTAAACTTTAATCCAGTATTTTAACCATCTTCAAAATGCATTACAACCATATTAGAAAAGAAGTCATACTCACTGCTTTAGTTTCTCTGCAAATATATACTGGGTGAAGTCCTCTACTGAGGGAGCAAAATACATGCTGTCTTGCACATTAATACCTTTTGCTTTGATATGCTCCGAGGTGTTAAATCTTAACACATAAAAAGGATGTAAAACAGGACCAAATATCTCAAATATCTGAAACAAACAAAAGTAAAATGTTTAAATAAACCACTAAGAGTAGATAGTTAATTTCATTGTAGATAACCATGAAGCTTTAAGATACTTTAAGAAGTGTAATATATTTGCAAAATGTAGCAAATAAAGTCACTTTCATGCTTTAGTTTTACTATCACATTTTGTTTGACAGCATATTTCCACAGTTGTTTAAAGTTATAATGTGGAAAAGTTCTCACATGCTGTTGCCTTCACCCACCCAATTGCACTGCTTTCACTATCCGCTTCCTCTACTGTAGTAATCTTTCCTTTTGTCAAATCTTTTTCTCTATTATGCTTTCAAATCTCTTACACTGAGAACAATCTCCTGATCACTTATTCTTCAAAGTTCATCTTTACAAGATGCCTTTATGTCAGTTTCCCTCTCTGTCCCCCAATTCTGTGGAGAATAGAGAATTTTGAGATTTTGACAGAACATCTGTAATTTCAGGCTGAGTTTTTGTTTCACTCACATCTAGCATTCAAAGATATTATAGTAGTAACCAATATAGATAAAGCTTTCTCTCCCCACAAAACATACAAAACTCAATGAAACATCCCTCTCAGCAAATATCTTCATTATACTTGCATAAAACAAACACTGGCCTTAAACTAAAGTAGCAGAGCTTAGATACATAAATATTTCCCATCTGTCCTGAAACTTGACTCTAATTTCTCCAATCTTTGCTCCCATCTCCTGGCAATAAAAGAACACAGCCGTAATACAGCTGAAAGTAACCTCTCCTTCTTCACAAGCACTCTCATGAGCTGAAACTCATCACATACTGTAATTCCATAAGGACGAAATGAATTCCAGGCTAGGAATCCTTGAGATTAAAAAAACCCCAGATGACTATAACAAGAGTCAAAAGCACAAAGAAAAAATGATACATCAAGAAAACATCTTTAATTTAGTTGACTTCAACACTACTTGTTGGAACATTAAAAAATACTTTTAATTTTATATTAGAATAACTGTTTTTTTGCTTCATACACACCTTTCCTGCTACTTGCCGATCTTCTTTAAATATTATGCTCTCCTCATTTACAGGAGGTAGGCCTCTCAGCGATTCAATTATTACTAAGATGGAAAAAAAAAATCAATTAGAAGTTTGTTTCAACAGCAACATGTAGTTAACTGCAAAGAAACATAAATCATGCCATTATTTGTCTACTGAAGTTCATAGAGTTCCTAAAAGGTCACAGAACCATGTTCCTCCTTCATTAAATATATGACTTGGTATACAAGCTACTTAGTTTTTAGATTTTACAGATTCAGACACAAAAAGAGCTTATTCTTCACTGAAATTTTTAGAGTAGATTACTCTTCTTTGGCAGTAGTTCACATTTGTTGCTTTAGGCTACAGAAATACTGAAACTTTAAATTCAGCAGGAATTATGTTTAAAGCTGTCAACACAGTGGCATAGCAGCACTGCACTCAAAAATTCCAACTCTGAAGGTAATCTTTTCTACATCTAAAACCAACAGAATGCTCAATTAAGCATTCTCAGTGCCTCTCCATCAGCAAATAAAGTCACTCAAGCACTTAGTGTCACCCAGACTCCAAAAAAACTTAACAAGATTATCATTGCTAAACTTACATAACAGGATTTAAAGCAACAAACTCCTCATCAACCTAAAACTCAAACTCTGCTACTATTTAAGTCTGCAAACAACTTGACATGCCAAGCAAGCCTGTGACAATGCTGCAGGCTTAATAGCTCACCGAATTTCAAAAGATTAGGGAAATCAGTTTATTTTGTGTCTACCCATAAGATAAAACATGTAGTGAAAGAACCCAATACGTCGCTTAACCTTCATGAGAATACCTTAACAAAAAAACAAAAAAAAACAAAAAAAAACAAAAAACACAAAAAAAACCCAAAACCAAACAAAAACACAGAACAGAAGCCCAAACCAGAACACAAAAAAAAAAAAAAAAAAAAAAACCAACACAAACACACACACCACCACCAAACCAAAACAGAACACTCCAAACCAAAATCTTCTGAAAAATGTCACGCCTGTCACATGAAACTCAGGAGAAGCATTATCACCTACAGCCTATTTTGAATTTTCCTACCTCAACCCATCAAAAATCCTCAGATTCTGCTCTTCCAGGGCACAAAGTTCAGTCCCAGGGCAGGTTTCTCATATACACCAAAGCTGCTTATTGTCTAGACTACAACCCACACAGTGATTTCCCCCCTCCCCCCCCCACTTCTCTAAGTACCCTGAAGCAAAACATACTAAAAGTTCTATTAAATTCAGATACATTGAGCAGAAGCTCACAGAAAAGTGCTATCATCTTGGTTTTAACTAGTGTGAAGCAAACATGAACCTATACTGTCCTAGCCTTAAATTCACCTCATGGTATGAAATATCCAACTTACAGGTATCACATGCTGCAGAATGATGAACTTCGAAGCTTGCTACAGAGAACAGCAGAGATTTCCAATATGTTAAAGAGACACTGTTCAGAATGCTGACTGTTGTGCTAAAACAATATCTGTGGTTTCCAAATGTGACCTCAATTCCCCTCGTACTAGATACAAATATGGTATACACAGGTATCAATTTAGTTCAAAAATAAAAAAACAACCCACAATTAACTGGCAGAGTCCCCAGCATGGCCACAAATCTATTCAAATTGAGGCCACTCAGATACCTGTTTCCAGAATAACTGAAAATCAAGGAAAACACACAGAGCAAGTCATAAAGCAAGACAGCAAAAGCAGAAAAATAACACAGGTATCTTGCGGGGTTTTTTTCGGACCATTACTTTGAAAGCAGTTCAAGCAAAACAGAACACTTGAAATAAGCTTAAATACAAACATACCATGCAAGTTTTTCAGCTTCAGCAGAACTCTGATTCTCTATATCAAAAACTGAGGTCTCAGGTAGATCTGAAAAGATCCCTAAATGCATATCACCTGCACCTAAACTTACATCCATTGTATTTCTTGATCTCAATCATGTTAGTCATGCTGTCCTATGACTGCTGACACCGGCAGCTTACATTTGGTCAAGGTGCCAGTAGTGGGTTGAATATACATATATATAAAATTTCATAAAGAAATAAAGAAAGAACCACCAGCACTGCTAAACAAACAAGTCTTTTTCTTGTCCTTATATATTAACGAGCAAGCACTTGGAGCTGCATTGCACGGCACCTGTGCATTCAGTTATATGCCTCCTTCAAATCTACATGCGCAACTGCAAGATTTTCTTGCAACTACAAATGTTCAATCTTATTATTGTCAGAATTAATACAAAGATCATAATAAGTAAAAAAAGTCTTTTATATAAAAAAAGAACATCAAAATCACATAGAAGCACATGTATAATAATCGTAGTATCTTAATTTTTAGAAGATGTAAGCCAGCTAAAAGGGAATTCAATGCAAATGTCATTTGGTAGTCTGGGTTCTCATTCAGCAACCTGCTACACCCCAAAACAGAATGACACTTTGAGGGAACAGTTAAGTACACAATTCATGCAGAGATATACAGAAAATATTTTAATTAAAACCAGAGCAAACTTATCTTGCCTACCTAGCTGCTCAATGATGCTGGAAACTGTCCCAAAGAGCTTCAGTTCAACATCATCAGGCAGAATTATTGTTAAGTCTTCAACAGGAGGCAGGTCCTGAAAAATATTAAATCAGTGTTCAGAATATAATCTCATCACACTAAGACATTCATCAGTTTGGTACTGCATAAATTTGACAATCAGAAAAACCTCCAAGCACTTTGAAGATTTAATAAAAACACCTAGTTTGATTTGTCTCTTTCAGAATAATTCCAAATGAATTCATTTTGGGGGAAAGTCACTTTTGACGACACCTTTTATACTGAGATGTTACTTTACGTAACTCCATTGCAACTAAAGATAGAAGCCAACTTCAGCTGGAGAAAACTGTCAACTGATAGACTGCTCATTTTTTTTGAGCTTCCAAGATAGACAAATTAAGTTTAATCTACAACACAATAGTTAATCAGCAATTAAAAAAAAATCAGACAATTTGTAACCATACTCAATGCATGACAGAAGGAAAGTGTACATAGCAAGAGATAAAATAGTATAAGATACATCAGATGTACCATCTGATTTGACAAAATAGTGTCTGTCCATTTATGCCATGACTCGGACCTTATGATGCAAAGATAATATGAACCCACACAAAGAAAATGACTTTTAGCTAGAAGCTGTATTTTGGTATAAGAGGATAATCAGAAAACAACGAAACAAAACAAAATAAAACACCAAGCCCAAAGTTCAAATATCCAAATAATACTCTGTTATACAAACAATATCAATTTAATCTTTTTCCTGAAATTTTAGCATCAAAATCTGCTATCAAAGGGTGATTAACACTGAACTCATCATCTATCTCCGGTATACCCATAAACTAAAATTTCTCTGTATATATACTGCTGTGAATTCAAAACAATACAAAGGTAAGGACAACTAGAGTAAGAATTATTTTCAAATTCAACATCTTCTGAATCTGGAGGTACTGTCCAAATCTTAGCACTGAACTACACTTTTAAAGGCCACCTCCAGAAATAAAATCCCTCTTCAACAGATGAATCTTACCCTGCCTTATGAAAACATCACCTGATAATCTTTACTCTTAACAAAAGTGCTTGTCAAAGGTTTCTGCAGCAACTTAAAGACCAAACGGAGGCCAAGACTCTCTCAGATTATATAAGATAGCATTAAAGCCAAGATGTAAATTCTGAAACACCACACTCTTCTGCAGGACAGCAAGTTTTTCAACATTAAACAAACTTCACTGCTAAGACTTAAACGAGTCACAGATGCCAGAGCAATTCAAAGGCCAAAGGCCAGAATGGAGAAAGCTAAAATTTTTATCAGCATCTCAAACTGATAAACCGTACCGTCTGTCATACTACATACAATATCTGCCAATTTTACACTTCAAGGCAGATTTCTAAAATAGTTCCACTAACTCTCCATACATGCAGCTTTCCTCACCCCTCCAAGTACATATTCCAGTTATGTACCTTAATCTTTTATTTTATCTTTGACCCATGCTTTAGCAATTTACCTATTATTGGGGACTTTTGGGTGAAAGACTTATCATAATGTTTCATTTTTAACAAATGTATTTTAATTTTCTAATTTTATTCCCTCAAATTTACATAAGAATCTACAACTTTTTACACAGACCAATTTATTACTGTAGAACAGCTTAGTACAAGATACAGTAAACAATGTGGTTGCTGGAAATTTGGTTCTTATTAACTATCACTGGCAAAAAGGCATAGCTTTACTGAAGTTAATCAGGCCAGAATTTGAAAGAAAGATGTTTTGTAAACATTTGGACTTCAAGCTAGTAAGTTAATCAGACAAAAGAGCAGATCAATAAATCACTTTCAGACTAAGAGATTAATTTTATTTAAATAAATATTTGAGATGAAAATAAAACCTGATAAGTACATCTATTTGAGCAAGAATTTTTGCTGAAATGTTCAGTACTGGAAGAAAAAAAAAAGTTGTCATAGAAGCACTCATAACAGTTCTAATATTAACCATACTTCAAAACAAAGTCCATGTAAGCAAGAATTGCTCTGATGTTTTACTCCTTCAAGAACACGTTCTGTGTTTTTC
Source organism: Psittacus erithacus (assembly GCA_009867235.2). Classification (NCBI taxonomy): domain Eukaryota; kingdom Metazoa; phylum Chordata; class Aves; order Psittaciformes; family Psittacidae; genus Psittacus; species Psittacus erithacus. Next base: position 50,797 of record WYDI02016978.1, read on the forward strand.
AATCTTTGATTAATTTCAGGAATAAAAGGATATCCTAAGAGTTTTTCTTTACTCCCAAGTGTTTCTAGAGCAACAGTTTAAGAATTAACATACTCCCATCTCCTGTTGTTGCTACTACTAATGCAAGTAATTGCCTCAGCCTTTCCAGACAGTTATCTAGGATTTCACTACAAACTCTTACAAAGCACTGAAGCCAAGTAATATACATACAAATGATTCTGCTCTTCAAGCTTTTTTCTCTACCTTTCTAATCATTTCCTGTACCCTTCACTGGATTAATTTCTTATGCCAGTAAGCATTTTTAATGAAGGGGAGAGACCTACAGATTAACAGATAAACATATACTGTTCATGTAAATTGATATTACAGTGTTATATTGTAACATGGCTTTTATTTGCAAACCACTAGAAATGATGCATAGCTAATAATCTGTTAGCAGATTATTAAAACTCACTCCTCTAAGCCTCTTAATTTTGAGATAATGAGGAATAACAGCAGCAGTACTTAATGAACATGTTATTTATGAGAACAAAAACCAAAAAGACTGTATATTGATGCAAATTAATGTTCTGATCTGCAATGCATAAAATAGTCCTGTAACAAAAACTGCAGAGTAAAATAAATAGTAACCACTTCTATGACCACTTCAGTAATTTTGCATAACTTCATAAAGGCAATGCAACCTGAACCTCTGGGAGACATAATACAACAATTGAAATTTTTACCTCTAGGCTATACGTATTTTAAGTATGTCTGTAAAATACATCAGACCTTCAAGTCTCTCACATAGAGAAAGGATGATGAAAACCTGCAATATGCAAACAACAAATCATGCACTAAAACATCCATGTATGAACCTAAAATGAAGCACAGTGAACCTGAAGTGAATCATACAGTGGTCTTAATATACTAAAAAATAAGACATTTTAAGTTATCTGTGCTATACCTGAAGTAGTATGAAAATGTTCATTCAATCACTAGATATTTGGTGTATTTTTAAGACATTGCAATATTTTCAGTTGGGTTATTAGAATAACACATTGTACTTACATCAATAGGTAACTCATCTTTTGTTTTAATACAGTAAGATCTGTTATCCTTCTCATCTGGATGATCATCTTCATCAGATACTGATGAAGGCGAAAACGAAGAAGAAGATGTAGTTGATGAACTACCTGAATCCGTATCACTGAATAAAACAAACACAGAAGCTTGAATATAGACTTCTCCATTACAGATAAAGAGTGGCCAGATTCTACATTACTCAAATATCTCTGGTTACCAGATATGTTTTTCTTGTCTACATATATATATATATGTATATATACACACATCGGTATACAGAAGAGCAACAATCGTACCTGGACCTATAAGCCACTGGACAAGATCATTAAAAAAAAAAACAACCCTTCAGACAAGTAGTACCATTTGCTCAGAACTGCTGAAGCTAACAATTGCAAAGGCTTGTTTGGGTTCCCGCTGTTCCACTGTTGAATGGTGCATGGGGCATGAGAACAAATACCTCCAATTTCACCTAGTCTAGTTTCTCCAACTGGTTACCCCATGCAAGAATCCAGCAACAGCATCCTCTGCCAGACATACACGACAGTCACAGTTTGGGACGTATATTTTACTGGTTTGCAAATGAAAAGAGACACTAGAGTAACAGGATGATCAGTACAGTACCTAAGGTAAACACTGCCAAAATTTCCAATTTTATGCACCACTTAAAACTCCCAGCATTGACCATCATTTGACATAACTGAGTACAAAAAAAATATTTCAAATACATTAAACTACCTTCTACAGCTTCGTCATTCTTCTTGTACAATCCCAACAGTAGTATAAAGTGAAAGTCAAGAAAATACTTATTCCAAGCAATGCATCTAGCACTATGAAGGTTAAAAAAATTAAAAAAAAAAAAATCTAACTTTGGCAGATAAAACCAGACCAGTTTCATAACTCATGGCCTGCCTGAATTCCCCATGTACATATTCACACAGATTTGTAATCTAGTATTTCCCACTGGCGCATTCATAAGAGATGTTTATTGTCTTAGATTCTTAATATTTCAAGTAAAGAGCACAGTAAGAATTCAGTCCTTATTCACATCAACATGTTTCTTTTAGCAAGTCAAGACTTTTCTTCAAAAGTTGGGGAAAGAAACTAACACATGAAGTAACTGATCTTGGTGAATGAAAAAACACATTACAAACCTTACATAAAAATACACTGAGACAAGGTGTCCTGTGTTCAACTGTAACTTATTTTTCTCCTTAGTAGCTGGTGCAATGCTGTGTTTTTGACTTCAGTCTCAGAACAATGCCGATAACACACCGATGTTTTAGTTTCTGCTGGACAGTACTTACCCTGATCAAGGATTTTTCAGTCTCTCATGCTCTGCCAGTGAGGAGGGACAGAAGATTGTGTTGTACTGTGCATCACTTGTGTTTACTGTTTTCCTTTTCCCCTTTTAGTTTTATATTCTCTCCCCTTGTTATTTCCCTTATCACTATTATTATTGGTGGTAGCAGTAGCAGCTTCGTGTTACACCTTAGTTACTGGACTGCTCTTATCTCAACCCATGGGAGTTACATCTTTTGATTCTCTTCCTCATCCCTCCAGAGCAGGGGGAAAAAAAGAGGGGGAGTGAGAGAGTGGCTGCGTGGTTCTGAGTTAACGGCTGGGTTTAAACCACAACACAAGGAAACTTTTGTAAAATTGTATTGTTTCTTCCTTACCTGATCCAGCCACTAACAAAGCAGCATTTAGAAACAAAGTGATAAACAAAACACATAAAATCTTCCCTTCTAGATATTTTGGTATTACATTGTCTCCTTAACAAGAAAATGAATGGCCTTCACTACCTGCTGATTTTTCAACCCCAGCAAAGGTTGAGGGGAAAGACAACAAGTAAGAGCACCTCTCTTCAAATAAACCTGTTGAAAAAGCCACATACGGACTTCCTGGAAAAAAATCAACATAGCAAAAAAACAAAAACAGTCACACTACCAGAGACCAATCAGTGAAGGGAGGGAAAAAAAAAAAAAGGGAAACAAAAAAGTTTGCGATAAATGTAGACAGCAAAGCAAGTGAAAGCTATCAAGATTTCATCTTTAATATTCATCTGAACATCAGCACAACAGATTTTGATAGAGAACAACTACAGGTGAAGCCCCTGCCATAGGTCAGGAATTTCACTTTCTATCACTTCATAATGTTCTACGAAAACTTTGAGCTGAGCAAAAAAGTATTTCCATAGTAAAGATTTAACCCATGAACTGTTAATGAAGCTCAGTCTCTTTTTAAGAGGAAATCCTTGCACTTCATTTCAACTTCCACTAATTAGAAGGAGCACATACCTATCTCCCTGCAATGGCCCAAAAAGAAAACATAAAACTTACTGAAACTGGCAAAGCATGCAGTCTTCCAAGACCAAAACAGAAGCCACACCTAACCAAATTTACTGTGGTGGGCTGACCCTGGGTGGATGCCAGGCGCCCACCAAAGCCTCCCTATCACTCCCCCCTCAGTTAGACAGGGAAGAGAATAATGATGGGTTCATGGGTTGAGACAAGGACAGGGAGGGATCACTTTCTAATTGCCATCATGGACAAACAGATTCAACTTGACAAATTAGCGTAATTACCAATCAGAATATGCCAATGAGAAATAAAACTAAATCCTAAAAACACTTCCCCAGACCATTCCCTTCTTCCCAGGCTCAACTTCACTCACAAATTCTCTACCTCCTACTTACCAGCAGCACAAAGCAACATCGAATGGGGGTTATGGTCACTTCATCACACATTGCGGCTGACGCCCCTTTCTCCTCAGAGGGAGGGCTACTCATACGTTTCCTCGGCTCCAACATGGGGTCCCTCCTAGGGGAGGCAGTCCTCCACAAACTTCTCCAACATGAGTCCTCACCACAGGCCGCAGCTCTTCACAAACTGCTCCAGCATATCACTTCCCACAGGGTCACAAGTCCCACCAGCAAACCTGCTCCAGCATGTGCTCATCTCTCCATGGGGTCACAGGTCCTGCCAGGACCCTGCTCCAGCACAGGCTTCCCACAATGCCACAGCATCATTTGGGGCACATCCACCTGCTTTGGTGTAGGGTTCTCCATGGGCTGCAGGAGCACCGCCTGCCTCACCATGGTCTTCTCCACAGGCTGCAGGAGAATTTCTGCTCTGGCACCTGGACACCCCTCCTTCTTCACTGACCTTGGTGTCTGCAGAGCTGTTTCTTTCACATATTCTCACTCCTCTCTCACACTGCAATTGCTTCTGCCCAGTAACTTTTACCCCTTCTTAAATATGTTACCCCAGAGGTGATATCACTGTCGTCGATGTGCTTAGCCTTAACAACGGGTCTGTCTTGAAGCTGGCTGGCACTGGCTTTATTGGACATGGGGGAAGCTTCAAGCAGCTTCTCACAGAAGTCGCCTCTCTAGCCTGCCCTGCTATCAAAGCCTGGCCACAGAAACCCCATAGTTATGCATAACCAACTATACAGAACACAAAAGTACAGACACAAGCAGAAGATGGAAACTTTCATCAGAAACATACAGGTTAAGAAAAAGTTTTCCTACAGAGATATCAAATCTGTGCACAAGATAAGATCTTCAGACTCTTCATCTTGAATTCTACATTAATTTATTCTTGTTTCAGCAGCAGTACTACAGGTTTCTTGCCACAAGTGACGCAGGAACACTCTATGAGGATCATATCAAACAAAACACTCAAACGGCCGTGCTGGTCTAGCCAACCATGACGCTCTACAGGCCATCCCCGTCAAACTCATGTTTACATATAATCCCATACCCTTACAGTTATTGTTTTTGGAAGCATATTAATCCAACAACAAAACTCCAATGAAAAGGCCATTTTCAATAGGAAAGAAAAAGCCACAGAGAGTGAAACGTTGGGGAGGGGGAAGGGGGCGGACTCGGACACGCCGCTCGCAAGCTGAGCGCGGAGGCACAGAACACCCCGGGCACCCACACGCGGCCACTTCAGGAGAGAGATCCACACAGAACGATACGCCCGCTTCGCCCCCGGCCTAAACCCACCTGTCCGAGTCTGAGGAGGGGACGGCAGCGGGAGGCCCGCTGGAGCTCGCAGGCGGCGGCGAGCAGCGAGCTCCCTCGGCTGGAGGCGGCGGGGCCTGGTCTTCCCCACCGCCTTCCCGGGGGCTCGGAGAACTCGGCGCGTCCCCGGCGCTGCCCAGCGGAGGCTCAGCAGTGCCGGTATCAAATACCAGGCTCTCCAACTGGGACACCACCTCCAGCGGCGCCTCCATGCCCCTCCACGCGGTACGCGGACCCACCCCCAGCCCAACGCTACTTCCGGCTCCTCCGCGCACTCCCGCTCCAGCGGGCTTGAGGTCTTCCGGGCCCGGTGAAGGGCGCATGCGGGGGGCGGGTCAACGTTGTGCGGTGGGGAATGGTAGTCGAGATTGATGGGGAGTGGTGTCTGGAGGTGTCTGGGGGGGTAGGTGGAGGGCGCCCGTTTCATGTTTCGTTAGTCTGCGATCTTGGCTGAATTAATCCATTCTATTAAAAACGTACGTAGGGTGACAGTAATGAGCTCGTAATTTTTCAAGCCCTGTTTACTTCAGTCTTTATATTAGGCAAATTTGATGAATAAATTAGATTGAACACAAGTTTTGGTTTTATGAGGCTTTGTAGAGGCTGTAGCTACTCCTGCTGAGGACCTAATGGACGGGTTAGTTTTCATATTTTGTAAATACACAGACAACACGCAGAAGATTCATGTAACTAAAAAACCCTACCAAAAGAAAAGCTATCCAATATCAAATTGCTATAGTAATTCCTAATCCTGCCATAGTAACCCTATAACAATACCTAGCTGCAAAACCTAGGGGCATCATTATGATCACCAAACCATTCACCATAACATAAATGTCCATGTGACCAATGTCATGAGGCTCTACTTTCAGTACTGCACTCAGCTCTGGGGCCCCCAACACAAGAGGGATGTGGAGCTGTTGGAGCAGGGCCAAAGGAGGGCCACAAAAATGCTCAGAGGGCTGGAGCACCTCTCCTGTGCAGACAGGCTGAGAGAGCTGGGCTTGTTCAACCTGGACAAGAGAAAGCTCTGGAGAGACCTTAGAGCAGCTGCCAGTGCCTAAGGGTCTTACATGAAATCCACAGAGGGACCTTTTACAAGAGTGTGTAGTGACAGGACAAGAGGGAATGGCTTTAAACTGAAAGAGGGAGATTTAGATTAGGCATTAGGAAGAAATTCTTTACTGGGAAGGTGGTGAGATGCTGGCACAGGTTGCCCAGAGGAGCAGTGGCTACCCCATCCCTGGCAGTGTTCAAGGCCAGGTTGGATGGGGCTTTGAGCAACCTGGTCTAACTGGAGGTGTTCCTGCCCATGGCAGGGGGGTTGGACCTAGATGATCTTTAAAGTCCCTTCCAACCCAAACCATTCTATGATTCTGTGAATTCCCCTGGCATCCCCCAGTCTCTGTTTGTTTGAGGACTTAAAGCTGTTCCCTATAGCAGTAGGTTAAAAGAAAAAAAAACAAGTCTTCTCTTGAACACAATTTATCCATGGGAAAACAAAAAAAGACATGCAAAAGACAAGCAGATCAGGAGGTCACTGTGGCTGTGAGCCTCCAGGCAAGCCCCTTTAACCTGTACTCCAAACTGTAACCTGGCAGCTGTGGTTCTTTGCCAACACTGTGTGTTCCTGACAATCACAAAGCTTCATCATGCTGTCCTTTGGACTGCCTTCCAAATGAGGAGCTAAGGCTATCTTCCCTTCCACGCAAGAGGGTGTGCATCGGCATACTATACAGGTCTGAGGAGAAACACCATAAATAAATACATGAAAGTTACTTGTGGGAATGCTGAGAGTGCTTGGGACTTGAATATCTGGTGGGATCAAAGGAGGTGATAATACATTTTCCGTGTAATAAACTTCCCCTCCAGTTCTGAGACAACTGCATGCCCACAGCTCAAAGGGCACCAAAACCATTTAATTCTTCTCTAGAATGCCTGAGGTGTGTTGAAAAAACCATCACAAGGGTGGTTCACACTGTTGTGCATACCCCAAGGTACCCCACACAAGCTGAAGGTGACATCTGACAGAAGATGCCTTTTGCTGTAAGTTCCACTCTTCATTTGCAAGACAACACAGCAGATGCAACTAGCAGAATTAATTCAGTAGGCAAACTAAACATATACAAATAGGCTGAGACAACGGGGTTTGTTCAGGGGAGATCTTGTCACCAGGTTACAGTATTTAGAGGGTGACTACAAAGAAGACAGAGACTCCCTTTTTGCAACGAGTCACATGGAAAGATGAGGAGTAATGAGCAAAAGTTACTCCTGAGAAGATTCCAACTGGACACAAGAGGATAATTTTTCACTCTGGAAACAATCAGCCATTGGATTAATCTCCCCCAGGGAAGTGGTGGATTCCCCAACAGTGGATGCTGTGTTCAGGGACAGGATGGACAGGATGCTAGGGCATGTAGTTTAGGTTATGCTTTGTCTGGTGTCGTGATGTAAGCCCAGCCAGTAACCCAGAAAACCATGCAGCCGTTCGCTCGCTCCCCCCTGCCCTCCCCCTGCTCAAGGAGGGATGGGAAGGAGAATTGAAAGAGTGTAACTCCCATGGGTTGAGATAAGAACAGTCCAGTAACTAAGGTATAACACAAACCACTGCTGCTACCACCAATAA